>JAJJWW010010224.1:0-91394 GCA_023531295.1 Papaver armeniacum | reverse complement strand
GCTCAAAATGTTCTCATTTGGTAT
Source organism: Papaver armeniacum (assembly GCA_023531295.1). Lineage (NCBI taxonomy): Eukaryota > Viridiplantae > Streptophyta > Magnoliopsida > Ranunculales > Papaveraceae > Papaver > Papaver armeniacum. Next base: position 91,370 of record JAJJWW010010224.1, on the reverse strand, counting down.
TTATAATTAGGGCTGTCAATGGATAAAAATCCATCGGATATTGGCAATACCGATAAGGTTAAGGTTAAGGGTTATCGGATATCCGGTATCCGATAATATCCGCCGCAATTCAAAAATTCCATATCGATAAGGTTAAGGATAAGCTATCGGATATCGGATATTATTCCAATAATATCCGTTATCTACTCATGATACAAAAAACTTCCAATAATTTCCGATAATTTCCGTTAATATTCAATAATTTCCGATAATTTCCGTTAATATTTGATAATTTCCGATATTTACTTAGGAGAGACGTAATCAAAAGGCTAAAGAGTAAACCTAAAGGGTATTAGGTATCGAAAATTTCCGAAAATTTTATGATATAGTTATACACTAACGGTATCGGATATTAACCTAACGGAAAGTCCCTTAACCGGTACCGTTATGTTAATAAACGGATATCCGTTACGTTAAGGTTATCGGATATCGGATAACCGTTATGTCGGATATTAACCTAACGGAATCCGGATATTCGGAAACGGATACCGGATATCGAATATCCATTGACAGCCCTATTTATAATTAAATGATAATCAAATTGGCCAGTGGACAATTCGATAAACTTTTAAATGCGGTGGATAGATAGCCATTAAGGATGACTTCAACCATTTGTACCTTTCCTTTCCGGGAAATGCTATCTCGCGGGAAAGCTCTATGAGCTAGCAGGTTATTGGCCGTTGGATAATGTGGGACCCACACGATCGATTCGTCGGTCAGTGTAGCACTTCTCATTTTCACATGGTTCCTAGTGGGCACCATTATTCTACTAGGATACCAAAACCCATGTTAGATAGTATTTTTCATGTTATCTTATACTCTTCCTAGTAATCTAATACCCCATTAGTAGTTTCGTATCTTTATGAACTTTCTCTGGTAAAACTTGATTGTTTTTATGATTGAGGAAGGATGATCTTTTCACATTTTTATTCTCACACTATCTTATATGTTGTGAATAAAAAAGGGCTAAGAGGCAAAATGCCCCACTTCGATGGTCGACTTGTTAAAATGCCCTTGGACGCAAAAAAAAAAGTCAAAATGCCCTAACTGCTATGTTTTCCGTCGACGAGTTAGAGAGTCAAACGTGCACACATGTGAACCCGCACGTGTGTAAAATTACTTATATATCCTTCATGTCTAGATTCACCGATCCGCCACACGCGTGACACGCACGTGTGATGCAATTTTGACGCCTTTGCCCTTCAAAAATTGGGGTATTTCCAAAGTCCTAAACTGTTGATTTGTTACACTGTCTGGGCATTTTGAATCTATCAATGAGATTCCGACTGCTGCCTAAACGTTAGATTTTGTTACACTGGCAGGGCATTTGAACGGACGGCTTGCAGAGATTTCGACTCAAGTTATAACGTCATTTTTGGGGAATTTGTATTATATATATTGTGATGATTTACATCATTTCTCACTGACAATCCCTAAAATTTCACCAAATTTAATGGCTAGCCCAAAGATTAAATGGTAAGTTCACTTTTGTTTAAAAAAGAATAATCAAGATTTGTATTATAGTAATGATTCTAATTATAGGTAATCAAAATGCAGAATGTGAAATGTGTAGCGATAATTATCATGAATCCATGGATTGTCCTTGGATTTACTCCCTGGCAAACTAGTTCTTGTAATGGAATTCAAAGCTTCTAAAGGTTAAAGAAGGTGTCAATTCAGGGAAGAAATTTTTTTCTTGTTCTAATCCTATGTGTTCCTATTTTGAATGGTTTGTTGAAGCTTACCGATGCAATTAAATCCATGGCACCTCAAAGACAAGGGAGGTGTGAAGCTTGTCCGGTGATCATAGATTTGTTGATTGTCCTTGGTCACAGTCTCCTTGTAACAACCCCAAATGCCATTCAACTAAGGTGAGGATGTTAAACATAGCACAAACATCATGGAATTATGGTATTGGGTATCTAAAATGCAAGAAGTGTGAAGATTTCCAATGGGTTTGATCAATCTTTATGGAAAACAGAAGCAAATGATAATTATGAAGATCAAATTTGTGCACACAAATGAAGATAAAGTGAAAGTAAAGTGCAATTAGAACATAATGTCGCTTTATGAGCATGTCAACAAAGTTAATGTAACAGATTTCAACAAGGCAATGTAAATGCATTGGAAGTATTTCAAAGTTAATGTAATGTGCATTGTCAACACATTGTCTCCATACTACAATAGACTGCAAGATTCATAAATAAAAGAGCATATTGTCAACACACTTAGAACAGAAAGTAAAAGAGCATATTGTCAACACACTTAGAACCCAACATTTCTAATACTACTGATATTTAGAGTTAGGCTTTCTAACCCTTTTTGATGGTGGTTCGTAAAATATTGATTGTTTGCCTAGAGATATTACAATTACCATGATAAGTTTGGTTAAAACAACGAGATGAAGGTGTAGTGAAGTAGATTGATGTGGTACCTTCCTTTTGGGTGCAAAGGAGGAGGATGGTGCGTAGTGCAATGCCGTTTGCCCTTTTTGCGAACCACCAAGAAGTTGATGGTGTAGTAGCAAAATTGCCCTTTGATGATGGTGGTACCTCAAATTTATCGATTTGATTTAAGTCACAGCTGCTTCAATAGATGTTGTTGCTTTGATGCGATGTTGGTGCATAAGGCCTTCCTCATCTTCTTTGTTGCGCAAAAAAAAAAGCGTGTGCAAAACTCATCCCATTAATGTAACACCCATTCTAACTCCTTTCTTCTCGGGGTTAGACCTAACTCTATAGGACCTTGACAAAAAAGGATGTTATGATCAAGACTTTACATACACCGCACTTTATTACTCTTTGCGGCTTGTTCTTCTCATACCAAGACTTCTTTCTTTTTGACATAAGGTCTTCCCTTTATCTCTCAATCTTGTGTGGATGTATAATGTTGATAACAGTCTGCAAACAAAAGAAAGTTAGGTTAGTATACTTTAAATGCACGGATCTAGGAGAAATAATGAAAAAAATAGTATACAATACAAGAAAAGTACAAAAGTAGATAAGATAATATAATTCCCCTATTCAATAAAAAAGATTCTCCAAACAAAAATAATTGAAAAACCAGATAATGGAAAAAAGTTAAAGCATTGATATCCCGACAAACCAACCTTATTTTCACTCATCAATGTCTCTAAACGGGGTTATCAATTATGAGTAGGAGGTCCTATAGTAGTCCACAGGTGTAGTATTTCTCATGATGACCAGACAACCATATTTAGGTGTAATTAATATTCAATTTATACAAACCAATCACCATATTGATAGACATTTACTTACCGGGCCCAATCAGATTCAATTCAAACAAGGCAACCACAAGATGTATGCAAGGGAACCGCCACAATCAAGCATCGTCTCACATGTACAAGTTTGTTGTTCTACTTTTTACCACAAAAACTTTGCCACTAGCTTTGTTGGTCACTTCATACACTTTCAAATTTCCTCTTCGATGGATCAAACTTATAGTTACCTCTAAGATTGACATAACCTCAATGAGATCTTTTCCAGCCAGAACAAGATCACCCAACTTCCAAGTTGAAGCAAGCTTTCTTCTATTTGAAAACAACACCATCACCAAGTGTGTGTACATATCCACCAACCGAGTAAGAGGCTTGTCTCTCATTTTAAGGGCTATGTTATTAAAACTTTCACAAAAGTTGGAGTAGATGCTCACAAGCAACATCATGAGGAAACCATGACCTTGCCCAAGACTTTTGGCTCGCATCAATCAGAATAATCGGTATGCCCGTGATCTATCCCCTCGCCATTTCGTCAGATGGCCTCCTACAAAATATGTTGGGTATCTAAGGTAAATCATCTAACAACAAACATGAAAATTGGATTCAATATCATGAAACATGATACAAACATTACCTCCCAAATTGTTTAAACTTGTATGCTTTTGGCAAACCGCCAAAGAAGGAATGTTAGTCTTGGATTCTCGAATCCATTGGTCATGAAATTCAAGTATAGATGCTCAAAAAACAAGCCAAACATTAATGGAAAAGATGTAATTACAAATAAGGAGAGAAAATTCAAAATCAAATTTACCTTAGGCAATATCTATGATTGGCCAAAGAAATAACCTTTTACCGATTCAATATGCCCTTCATTCTCGTCGTAAATAAAAGTAAGTCCATCCATATCCGGAATCCTTTTCCTCACTCTTTCAAGACATGAACCGGTTTTCTTGGCCACTTGTGGTAATCATCAAGCACAAATTGGAAATACCCCATTCGACCATCAATACCACCTGTTACAGAAGCATTACACCTTTAACTTACCATTTAAATGAGCTCCATCTAATCCAATTACCTTTCTACAACCATTCGTAAAACCCTTTATCCAGTGCATCATAAAGCAAAATGACAGGACTCAAATCTATTATGTTCACCATCTTGGTCCAACTGAAATGACCAATGTACATTGGGTTTAATGATGTAGTACCATGTGACTGATTGCTTGGTGCTTTTGTAAGAGTTCTCAAAAGTTCCCTTCAACTCGCTAAAACCAATTTAAATGGTACACACATAAACCAAATATTAGCATTTTACACATACAACAAGTTAAAAAAAAAAAAGCATGACAAGAATTAAAACATACTCTTGCATCATTGGCAAACCCAATAAGGTATGTCAATATTCAACTTGGGACTAATGATCTTATTGGCTATATGATCCGCCTTGTCCACCGATGATCCAACATCCATAGTCTTCAAATGGATACTTAGCTACAATTTTTTGCATTGCATTTTCTCATTGTGGTTTGCATTGAGATTTTTACAAGTGTGTGTCATATTACAATCACTACCGTGATTGTGCCTTGCTTTGGACATGCGCTTCCTTGCATTCACTTTCCATTCACATCCTTGGGAAACTTTGTTCACACAATATGCATAATGTCTAGTCCTATCTCCTCTTCACTTTAAAATCCCTATGTTTCAACACCGAATATTCCCTAAATGATCTCTATAAGCTTCTATGGATCCAAAAGCCATACCTGTAACTTATTTCCCTGTGCACAATTTCGTGAATGTTTTCATTTATCATTTCAGTTTTCTTGTTCCTCTAAATGTTGTCCAAAGTCTTGTCCACTTAGTTTCATCCTCTTGGGTGACATCATATATGGGAACCAAATCTTGTGAAGTTTCATTCACTAGTGGATTCGTTGTTCATAATAACCACCTAAATTGAAATTCTGATTACAATCATCGCCCATTACCAACATCTATACCTCTAGCACACATTGAAACCCAATCTTCACTGAACCTTTTTGTGTTTCTTCATCTTCACTTTCATCTTCACTTTCATCTTCACTTTCACTTTCATCTTCACTTTCATCTTCCTTAAACGTAACCTCGGCCTATCATCGTGGGTGACACTCATCCGAATGCACATTAGGTAAATTCATTTGGTCATCATACCCGCTCTTGGCTATCTGGGTAATAAAGGCTTGTATTGGAATATCTTCATACACTTCTGTTCTTGGTTGTCTCAAATGATGCTTGTGTTGAACATCTTCATACCTGTTTTGGTTGTCCTGGCAATGTATGCTTGTGTGCTCGGGAATATGCTGGGTGGGCCACATCTGCTCTTCATTCACAAAATCAATTCTTGTTGGTCTCATATCAGACTTCTTAACATTGTTGTTATCTTGTTTATTAAGTCTTGACTCCTCCTAACCTCAACCCTTTTACTCACTAATTTCTTCTTCACCGAGTTATCACCGCAAATTAAACAACTAACACTACCAACACTAGTAGTATCAAACTAAAACCCCAATGCTCTAGTGTAGGAATAATATGAGTAATCCATGCTTCTTACAAAATTGCTTTTATTTGGTTTTCCATTATTCCAAAATGATTGAAACATTCTTTTCGATTCACACTTATCACATGGATCCCCATTATTATCATCAACAAAAACAATTCAAGTGATGGATCCATGCCTGCTCATCCACCAATCTTTTCTTCAAAGATAGCCATGAACTTGTCACCACTTGTACTTTACAATCATAACAATAGAAGTCCTTATATGTATTACCTATACCGCCATCCGTAAATCCCTATCTTGACTACCCATTCCAAACAATGAAAAAGGAAAATGTGATCATGAACTACTAAACTACAAATACAAAAATAGCAAAGAACTTCAAATTATCATGATTAAAAGAGATACACATCACCATTATTAAACCCTAATTTGAATTTTGGCATACAAAGCCCAATATCGTAAAATGAAATTCCCCCCAATTTTGGTATAAACCCTAAACTAAGAATATTACATTCCCAATTTCATAAACCCTATTTCTATAAACATAGATTCCAAACGATTAAAAAAACCCTAATTTAAAATGAAATTCCCTTTTTGTGAACCCTAGTTTTTACATAGATTCGTAATAAATTTATATTGAGAAACTATATACCGAGTCTAAATAACGATCAAAATAAGCCAAATAACCATAAAGAATTCCGATGAATTACCTTTCGCAATATTCTCTCGTCGATTCTTCACACCATTAAAATCAGAGCAAAGTATCTCGATCTGTCTCTGAGATCCCTATTTCTCCTCAACTGTCAGATCTTGACCGATCTCTCTCGATCTCGTTTGTTTAGGGTTTAGTTAAGTCTTCCCTCCATCTCTCAATCTCTCTCTCTCTGGGAAAATTTCTTTGGTTTTTGGTTTTCTTTTCGTGGAATGAAACGAGACGAAGAGAAGATAAGATGTTGTGAACACACGTCACGGGTTCACACGCAGCACTAATATGACACCTGGCCCCGTGATGACACGTGTACATGATTTATTGGGACACATGGCGGCAAATGCCCCTGTCATCAAACATGTATGATAGCTCCTCATCTGTCACCGTTAATTTTCTTCGTGATCTCAATATCATGTGATTCAACACGTGGCCAAAATACGATCTCTCGATCATTCATTATACCAAGGTCAAAATCGAAATTCACCGCTTTTTGACTTGTCATGACTAGTCAAAATGCCCCGATTTGACTAAGAATCTCTCTTCTAGTAGTAATATAACGGATTGGGGCATTTTGACTTTTTTTTTAACGTCCGGGGCATTTTAACAAGTCGACCATCGAAATTGGGGCATTTTGCCTCTTAACCCTATCCGAAACTCCAACCACCGTCACAAGCCAGAGACTCCACCATCGCCTACATCACCTACTGGCGTCTTCACCTCACCCTTCACTTCTTCGTCACCCAACGCCTTCATCATCAACACCCTCAACTACAAGAGCGTGAAGAATAATTTAAGGAAATCGTTATCAGCATCGAATTAAAAGTTAATCTCAATTCAGTAGAGAAGAGCCGGAACAAAGAAGAGTTGGCGCTTGCACATTAACCACCTGTCAAAACTCCAAAGAGAAGACCCTCTTTAACTTGCCGTTCTCTGACGCTGCCTTGGATGCATGTTTTGTGAGAAGAGACAAGATACAAATCCAGTGATTAATTACAACCATGGGCTCTACTTTTGGTTCTCAAAACAACCAACGGCTGTTACCCTTCACGCCTCCATCCTGCATCTTCACCATTCTCAACTCTTCCATATCCACCGCCACCGACGGAATTCTCGTCGATACCTAATTACGTATATTCAATCTGTATTCTCCGTCAGAATTGAAGTTGTAAATGAAGTGTAAAGTCCATGCCTGCACACCAACTGAGCGTCTCTTCATCCTTCTGAGCGTTACCAAAACAGTGGCGCTTTTGTCACCAATGCTTGCATCCTCAAAAACTACCAGAACCGTCATTGACTCCATAAAACTACCTCAGCCTCCACAGCTGCCGCCATCACCAACAAAACAGCTTATTCCACCCATAACAGAGGGGAAAATTGGGGATATGCCCCAAAATGGACTCAACAACGAGGGCGTCCCAACTCAGCATGACGGCGTCCCAACTAAACTCCAACATCAGTTCACTCTTGCCAGCGCCTCATGAGCGTATCAAAGCAGCGTCGCCTCCGCCATTGACGCTTGTATCCTTAACACTACCAATATCATCAGCGTGCCCATTTTCTCTCTCACTACCAGCACCTCCATCTCTTACTTTTCTGGCGCCTTCATCCCTTTCCAACTTCTCTAAATATACTGTAAGAAAAACTCGGAAATGGAGGCGTCCAATCACCAGCAGCGTCGACTTATAATCAACAGCAGCGCCTCAATGACCCATTCTCTCCAGCGCCTACATCCCTCTCTAGCGCCTGTACCCTCAACGCCCCTTACATCCAGCGGCTATCATCTAATTCTCAACACGTCTTCATAACTTTCAACGCTACCTCTTCAACGCGTCTTCACCAACAACTAATGCTCAATGCGTCGTCTTCAGCACCTGCGACTCTAAGAAGCGGTTAAAGAGACATCGAGCCAGTACTTAAGAAGCCATGGAAAATGGAAGAACAAGTCAGAAAAGGAGGCGACGAAGAGAGGACCAGTTCCAGTCAATGCGAGTTCAACTCTTGATTACACGGTTAATGCTCCTCACGCCCAGGAGACCACCAGATCAATGATAAGAAACGTCAACACCAACAAGACCCTACCTTAGAGCAAGCCAACTCCTACGAAACATCGACGAGTGCAAGTACCATGTGAGATTTAGGTACAAACAGTACGGAGTCAGGTCAGAATTGATGTGGCGTAAGATGATGTCTTCAACCAGTGATGAAGAAATGGATGTGCAGTGGAATCAAAAACACCAAGACGGTAATGATTTACTCGCACCTCTGTCTTTTAACTTTACCATGCTCGATCTTATTTTAAGCATATCTGCATGTCTCATTTGAAGTATATAACATGTATGATATCAAATGCACATTCATACACGCTAATTTGATACGCCCAGTACGATAAATTAGTACACAAGCCATCTGAACACTAAGATATGTCTTCTGTTTGTATACGAACGCCGACGTATTACTTTAAAAGCATGTTCACATGCTTCTCTTGAAAAGTAATTAATTTAGTAAATATCATATCATTATCATAACAATTTGAGTATTGATTATCCATTTGATCACTCTTATAGAATAATAACATGAAAATGTGATGGTATAGCATAGCCGCATGTGACTTCCATAATGAATAATTAGTTATTTACATTTCTGGTCAAGCATCTCTCAAGCACAGTAGGTGGTACAAGCACTTTAATTTGAAACCTCATTACAATGCTCATACGTGTTCAAACTTAATAGCGAGCTATATAGACTCACAACTAGTTAGCCGCCAGGCCAATAGTTAAGCCACCCATTTGTTTGAATTAATTAATGGTTATGGCTGTGAATAGCCTCACAAGGTTAAAAATACTCCCTCCGTCTATTTTTAAGAGTCCCCTTTGACTTTGTCATGATATTAAGGAAATCCTATAAAATGTCATGACTATCCCTTGACTAGCCTATTTAATATTAAGTTATTACCAAAATTAAAATTATTACTGTTAAAAATTCTAATTTGGATAATATTATTGTTTTAGGAAATATTGTAAAGAAATAAAACAAACTTATACTCCAAAATTTAAGAATTTTTTATTTCCTCCATTTGATTTTGGTTTCCCGCACTAAAACTTTGGAGCCTTTTGAATTTTTATTTGAGAGGGAAAAAAATTTGAAATTGTAGATTATTTCATATACTCTACCATGCATTTGAGATTTTGTCATAAATTTTTTTGATTCTTTGCCATGTAAGAATAAATAGAAGTATTAGGAATTTTGTAACTACCCATAAATGTTTTTATTTAAAAGGAATGGAATTAATATAAAAAAAATAATGAATGGATTTTTTCCTTATATATGGTGATGATATATATGATTTTGAATTAAGTTTATATTAAAAATGATTTTATAATTATAAAAAAAAAGGTATATTCGATAGTTTAAGGGAAAAGTATGTCTATAAACAGAGCGGACAGATAAAAATGGACAGACCAAAGTAGAAATTAGGACAGATAAAAATGGACAGAGGGAGTATTATTTTCACGAGCGCAGTGCTAGTCTACATTGTTGAAAGCTGAAAAGTATTAATGATCATTATATATCTTGCATGTATTACTTTATGAGGCTAAGGATAGAAAAGAAATCCAGACGCCTATGACAAATATGTGTGAAAAAGTCTCCCTCGACAAGAGGTGCGAGAAACTTAAGAATAAATCCTCTTGCCCTCGACAACCAAGAGGCTCGAGTGTCTAAGAAATCCTCCCACCCTCGATAAGAGAAGGAGTGTCTAAATCCTCTTGTGCTCACTCTTTGAGACTCGAGTGTCTAAATCCTCTTGTGTTCACTCTTTGAGACTTGAGTGTCTAAATCCTCTTGTGCTCACTCTTTGAGACTCGAGTGTCTAAAATCCTCTTGTGCTCACTCTTTGAGACTTGAGTGTCTAAATCCTCACACCCTGGATGAGAGGGAGAAAACTCTATCTAAGAAGCGGCTCTTACGCCAAGATATCGGCTCTTAAGCCTTTGACGAAAAAGATAGACAAAGGGAAGAAGCCCTCCAACTCAAAAGCAGCTCTTAAGCCTTTGATAAAAAAAAAAAAAAAAAAAAAAATCTCAAACCTTTGATAAAAAGAGAAAAGCGGCTTCTAAGCCCTTAAAAAAAATATATATATATATATATCTTTTGCTCCCGCCAAGACAGGGTCCGGGCGTCTCCAATGGCGCGGCGCCCTAATCACATTTCCATTGATGATGATGAAAAAAAAAACCGCCCTCTTCACTAAAAGCAGGCGGCTAGCCTTTGACAAAAAAGCAGCTCTTAATCCAAAAAGTAGCTCTTACGCCCATGATAAAAATAATAATAATAATAAATAAATAAAAGTTGCTCTTACGCCCATGAAGAAACTTGCCTCCATCACCAAAAGGCGGCTAGCCTTTGACAAAAGGAAGGAAAGAAAAGAGGGCAGAAACCCTTCGTCTCCAAATGACGCCTTCAAGCCTTCAACAACGTAAGATACGCCAAGAAGAAGGCGAGTCAAAGATACATCACACAAGGGGACTTGCAGGAAGAGAGCAAGCCCAATAGACGCCAAGAAGAAGGCGAGTCAAAGATACAATGGGACTTGCAGGAAGAGAGCAAGCCCAATAGACGCCAAGAAGAAGGCGAGTCAAAAATATAAGGGGACTTGCAGGAAGAGAGCAAGCACAATAGACGCCAAAAAGAAGGCAAGTCAAAGATACAAGGGGACTTGCAGGAAGAGAGCAAGTCCAATAGACGCCAAGAAGAGGGCGAGTCAAAGATACAAGGGGACTTACAGGAAGAGAGCAAGCCCAACAGACGCCGAGAAGAGAGAAAGTCGAAGAGGCGCGCACTAGGGTACATGAAGGAAGAAAGCAAGCCCAAGAGACGCCAAGAAGAAGGCGAGTCAAAGATGCATCACACAAGGGGACTTGCAGGAAGAGAGCAAGCCTAGCAGATGCCGAGAAGAGAGAAAGTCGAAGAGATACGCACTAGGGGACTTGCAGGAAGAGAGCAAGCCCAGGACATACCAAGAAAAGGGTGATTCGAAGATACATGACACAAGGAGACTTGCAAGTCAGAAATCATCATCAGACAAAGGGACTTGCGAGAAAGCACAAGGCCCAGGAAAGAGGCGCATACGACTGACTAGGGGACTTGAAGCAAGCGTGCAAGTCGAAACCATCTGAGCTTAAATACAAGAGGACTTGCGGGAATATCCAAGTTTTAAGGTAAAGGCATCGAATAAGCGCAACGACGATGTAAGAGCCGAGGAAGAAGATGATAGACTGTTGAGAAGACTAACGCCTTGCCCAAACAGCCAGGGGACTTAATGTAGATACCTGGAAAATGCCAAGGGATAAATGACCCAAATGTGATAATAATCGGGCTTAAGGAAAAGCTTAAGAGATAATTTGGGCTCAAAGGAGAGGAGTCCTAAAGACCCATTAAGGGAAGTCAAGACAATAAGACCAAGAGGAAAGACTAAAGAGTCAAACTTAGAAAGGAAGAAAGGGTATGCTCGTAAATACTTCTAAAATGATGGGTATGAGATAAGGCCAAGGAGATACATGGCTATAAAAGGGGTTGATCTCCACTAAGAAATCAGAGCTAACTTCTTGTGGCTAACCATGTACTACTTTCTAGAGTAGGCTTCCAACTCTACTATATATTTGTACCCATTACAATTGCAAACCCTGATTTAGAGACTATATAAAGGAGAACTCTAGCAACTGGGAAACCTAATCCCCACACCTCCTGTGTGATACTAGCTGCGACTAGAGTCGATTCTCCTTTACCTTAGGTTTTTCATGAAACCCCTGTAGGTTAACGACTTGAAGACTTCATTGGGATTGTGGGGGCCGCACCCAACTATTTTCTATGTAGTTGCGTGATCTGATCTTGTTGTTTTCTATCGTGATTGAGTACTATCTTCTCTCAGATTGGCTCGAGATTTAATCTTCGATAGGCAAGATAAAAAGTAGTCACAAACATCTTCGTCTCATCGTTTGTGATTCCACAATATCTTGTTTCGCTACCATACGATTAAGATTATTGTGAGGTGATTGATATTTTTAGGTTGTTCTTCGGGAATATAAGTCTGGTATATCAATCGGTTCATGTTCACCTTGATTTATCAAAAGACGGAACAAAACTTATAGGTTTATTTGTGGGATACAAATTTATCTATTCAATAGACTTTTCTATGTGAGACAGATTTGTTTATCAAGTCTTCGACTTTGGGTTGTAGCAAATCTTAGTTGTGGGTGAGATCAACTAAGGGAATCGAGTGCGTAGAATCCTGTTGGGATTCAGAGACATAAGGAGCGCAACTGTACCTTGATCAGTGTGAGATTGGTTAGGGCTCAACTACACTCAGTCCGAAGTTAACTTGGAGTAGGCTAGTGTCTGTAGCGGCTTAATACAATGTGGTGTTCAAATCTGGACTAGGTCCCGGGGTTTTTCTGCATTTGCGATTTCCTCGTTAACAAAATTTCTGGTGTATATGTTATTTTTGTTCCACGTTATATTTTGTTATATAATAAAAATATCACAGGTTGTGCGTAGTTCAATCAATTAGATAATCCAACCTTTGGTTGTTGATATAAATTGATTGACACTTGAACATTGGTCTTTGGTACCGTTCAAGTTGTTTCACATAATAATCAGGCTCATTGATTTCTATATGTTTGATTTGCTGAGTATATTGTGAAACAGAGATACAACTCTTGGATATATTTCCATTGATTGAGTCTGACTGTCTAGTTGATTCTCTGGGAATTATATTGGAGTTTTCCATATAGATTTCTAAGCGAAATATTGGGTGTGGTTGTTGTACCCCCGCTTTTTCACTTCTGACCAAATAACATTGTTGAGATCTTGTGAGAACTTCCAGACAACCTTTGCAGGTCACACTTAAGAGTATTAGTCTCTATTTCCTTTAGAGATAGGGTTCTGGTGAAATCATCATTAAGACAATCAATCTCAAGATTTTTCATCTGAAGCGATGGTTCAAGTTTCTCCAACGAAGCCTTTAGTTGGGGATTTTTTTAGTGAATTTCTACACTTTTATCCAAGAAATCAAAATCTCAAAGTGTCGAGACTTATACTCCGAATCGAATTTGAGTTGGTAGAAGTTTCTCACTGAGAGTTGAAATTTCATTGCGCAGACATCGGAAGAATGCAAAATTTTGACAAACAGAGATGATTTTCCTTGTATTGAATCATCTGAAACATTAAATGAGTGAGGCATTTCTCACATCTTTTGCTCATTTTTACAATATCCTTGATCTTTTGTATAATCAATGATTTATCAAAATCAACCTGATTAGAACAACATTCATCAGCCCAAGACAAGTTCGAAGATTTGCTTGTGTTGGTCACATCATGAACGCAGATGTTCTGACTGCTCGATCAAGATCAAGTATGTTGGAGCACTGCTCGGTCGAACTCGCAAGCGTTGCTATCTCAATCTTGTTTGTCAAGTTTAGTGGTAGGTCTAGAAAGAGTACCTACAATTATCTGCAAGTACACAGTGCCTTATTGTGTATAGTGCAAATACATGTCGATCCTCAGGGACAAGGTGGGTGTAAGTTGAAACTACGATTTAACTACTACTGATTCAAACAAGAGTAACCAAAAGAGTTTGTTTTGTGTGTCTATACGACAAGATATTTGGCAATGACTGAAATATTAAAGAAGATTGTAAACAAAGGAGTTAAAGAGTGCTAGGGCAGTTGAATCCACCTCATAATACTATACTAAGGCCTCATTCAAGTTGCATTCTTGTTCCTTTCCAGGGAGAAATACAATGGATGATTTATCAACTAGTCTCACTAACTCACCCCTAGTATAAGCCTGTCTTATTACGAAGACAACTGATCACAGGCTCATTTGATCAACCAACTAACTATTCATTCCTATATAAATTAAGCCACAGATCTTCTTCCAGAGAGGTCTCAAATGGATTGACTTGTCAACCAATATCACTAACTCACTCCTAGTATTAGTTGTCTTCTTACAAGCATAACTAATCACAAAGCTAATTTGATCCATTAGCTAACTATCATTCCTAATTCATTCTAAGCACAACAAGAACTACAACATGAACATGAATCATCTCAATATAAGATTAAGGGTTTCATCTAAACCCTAGTTATTGAATTAAAACATGATAATAACACTGAAAACAAATATAAACTACAGCTTGGTGCACCGGCTAATCCGGGCATGAGTTTTGCATACAATTCTCATCCCTATGTATACATGAAAATCTCCCAATTAGACTTCAATTCACAAATTGATAGAGACCCACTCACCATAATTGCCTGAATTTCTTGTCCCCTCTGCTTCTTCTCTGCAACTCTTGATTTGATGTTTGCTTTTAGATATTGAAGATAACCCTAATTATATCTCTCTCAATCCTAGCTTATATGGTTATTGTTCTTGATAAGAGATAAGATAAGATGGAGAGAGAGATAGATAGATAGATAGATAGATAGATAGATAGATATTAGAGATTTTATTGATGGCTAGCTGAGAGGTAGCTGTGCTCAGAGGTGGTCGGGGATGGATTTGATGGTGTTGGTTCTGTGAAATGGAGAAGAATAGAAAATGTATTTGGTCTGGTTTTGATCGATTTGGGGAAGGAATAGATGCCGCTAGAATGTGAAGCAGATACAGCAAATGTGGATGTACTCGACGGAGGAGTTGTTAGGTGTAGCGCGGTTGTATCAAATTTTGATGCAACGTGTCTGGATATGGATTCGAGTTCTTTCACTTCTCCCAGGCCCAATGATTCTTCAAAGATAACATCTCAAGCCCACTCCTAGTTATGGGTCGTGCAAACAACATTCTTCACTTGCGGATGAGGTGCAAACAATATTCTTCACTGCCTTCTAGCGGGAGTCTTTGTTGTCTTTCTTCCATTGTCATCAATTCCCCGCTTCCTTTGGCTTTTCGATTCATCCAAGCTTTATTTAGTACCTAAAAACACAAAATTAGTACAAGTATTAATTATTCTTGAAAACAATGAAAACACAGAATTTGGGATAATATATGATTTTAAAGCGCAAAAGATGAGTTAATTGCCAATAAAAAGGTGTAGAAATATGCACTATTTGGCACTCATCATTTAGTTGCCAAAACTATAAGTCTTGATTTCTAGTCTACCTATAGCTAAGTCTCGGACTAGGATAGAAAGTGTATTTGAGCTCTAGAATACACGGTGTTCATCATACAAGATGAAGAACTACTCAAGGAACTGGTGGAACTTCATCGACTAAAAGTTATGTGGAGACGTGAACTTATCTATCACTCAAAAGTCAATCTACTCTATCTCTTATCTTGAGACAAAAGTCGTATTGCTATATAGACTTCGATTATACACATTTCCTATTTCGAGCATAGTTTATCTCGCTTATCTATTTCTCGAAATATGTGTTGGTAAGATTTCGCTTGGCCAAGTTCATCTTTACAAGTGACGAAAGTCATGTTGATTATTTCAATATCTTTAAAATTTCTTTGATGAAAAATAGTGTGTGAATAACTCTATTGAACATCCTCTAAGAATGTTTCAATGATTGAAATGAGAGTTTGGAATATATAACCATGGTTGGATATAAACATTGTGTGATAACTCATACGTGTGTAATTCCATAATCCTTGAACCAAAATATGCGTACTTTGTTGCTAGGATAACCTAACTAAATTCCGCGCACCAGCACGCGTATTGCCGGAAGTTCACGTCCCGTGAATTTCTGATGGAGTTTGTGAACTGAAAACAAACTCAATTCGGGTACTTAAGTCTGTGTACCGGTATGCGTACTTAAGTAAGTTATTTTCTAAAAACGATTATTCGTGGACTAAGACATATATAAACTAAGGAATGCATATTTGCAAATCGTGGATATAATATTCATGAATCGATTCAAGTGAATCAAATCGTTTTGCTTTGATTGTGTCTTATATACTTCATGAGATCTAAGCAATTGAACAACTCTCTAACTAGTTCTTTTGAGTCATTTGAACTAGTTATGGTGAAGATGAATAAGGTTGATATGAAAGTGCTCATATGGCTAACCATTTGGTTAACTATTGCTGAACCAACTAGTGTACACGCTTAGGTTCATCCTTTGCATGTTCTCTTGAAGTTTGGTGATTCTTTTGTTGTTCCTCTTGAATCTCCAACACATGCTTTGAACATGTTTTGCATTTCCACAAAACGAACAAGTCAATAAGGATTGTTTATTTTGTTGAAATCCTTTCTGTTTATCACAACGTTCCACAACTGTTGTTCCACGATCGGCTGGAACTAAAGAGTTGCTTGTGCTGATAGTTTTGCTTTTAAACCATAAACCATTAGTGTTTCCAAAGGATTTCTGACAGAATAACATTGCTGATATTTTGTCAGAACTTCCGCATAACTTTTGTAGGTCATCCTTGAGAATGTTAATCTCTTTTTCCTTTACGTACATGGTTCTAGTGAATTCATCAATAAGACAATCTATCTCAAGATTTTTCACTTGGAGTGATGACTTAAGTTTATTCAACGATTTCTTTAGTTGAAGATTTTCATGAAGAAGTTCTCTATTCAAGAATTCAAAATTCTCTGTGACAGACTCAAGTTCTGAATCAGAAATGAAGTAGGTGGAGGAATCTGCTGCACGAGCTGAAAGTCCATTGCACCCATCAGACGTATCCGAGCTGTTGACACCCACATAGAAATTTTCTTGTATTGAGTCATTTGTAGCATTAACTGAAGAGAGATGTTTATCACATCTACTGCTCCCATTTATAATTCTTTGATCCTTTCTGTTATCAGTGATTTATCAAAATCAGCATGATGGGAGCAACATTCATCATACCAAGAAAAGTTAGAGGATACACTTGTTTTGGTCACAGAATGGAACACAAACGTTTTGGCCGTGTTCTGATCAAGATCAAGAATTTTTAACTTTCCAATTAAAGTATTTCTGGAAAGTGTATCAAGGTTATTTCCTTCAACGATTGCATGCTTCTTAGAGTCGTATCCGGATTGCAGCGATCTGAGAATTTTCATTAGAATGTCCTTTTCAGGAATACTCTTGCCCATTGCAAAAGATGCATTAACACTTTGTGATTAAACTCATCAAATGAATCTTCATCTTCCATACGAAGGTTTTCCTAATCAGAACTTAGATTTTGAAGTCTAGATTCTTTTTCAGAGGTATTCCCTTCATATACGGTTTCTAAGATATCCCAGGCTTCTTGAGACTTTGTGCACATAGACACATAGTGATGAAGATCCGGTAATGGCATGTATAATACTCCCTCTGTCTTAAATTTTTTTTCCTCTATTCTATTTTCGTCTGTCCTAAAATGCTGGCCAGCTTCTGTTTATAGTCATATTTTTTAGTCAAACTCTCAAATATATCCTTCAGTTTGTATAATTATAAATTTATTTTTAAATATAATCAATCAAAAATCTTAAATGATATCTTCCTCAATAAGAAACAAATATATTAAATCAATCCATGAATATTTATATTTGTATCTTCTATTTAAAGGTCTTAAATGATATCTTCCTCAATAGGAAACAAAATTACTAAATTGAGGCATAAATATTTCTATATTATCTAGGCCTGTCAATGGAAGAATATCCGTCGGATATTTAGAAATCCTATATCCGACAGGTTAAGCACTACCGGATATACGATATCCGATAATATCTTATAGGATATCAAAATCGATATCGATTCCGATAGTTAAGTCGTCGGATATCCGATAATATCCGGTTATACCAAAAAAGCTTAAAAACCCTTGTAAAACATTTTCATAATTGACACTTATCGGATATTTATCCGATAATATCCGATACTAGAATCGAAATTAGGATAAATTACAAATAAGTTCCTATACTATCGGATATCGGATATTAACATTTCGGATGGGGTCTAATCTGTTTCCGATATGTTAAGGAAGAAATATCCGATAAAATATCCGATCCGATATCCGATACAACGGATAAAATCCTATAGGATCTCGAATATTCGGAAACGGATTCCGGATATCGGACAAATATTGATAGGCCTAATATTATCTTCCATTTAAACATTTCTCTAAATAATAAAATAACCAAATATGTATTTTTCTTACATACTCCATATACTCCTTTTAATTTTAGTAATAACATAACATTTAACAGGGATAGTTTTGTACACTTCTCCGGTCTCCTTAATATCTTGACTTAGTCAAAGCGGACTAATAATTTAGGACGGAGGGAGTAGCATTTAAGCCTTTAGAATTTTGCTTTGCAGCAAGGACTTCTTTTGTACTATATCTGCTAATATCCTTCGGTCTAGATACATCGCCTTCTATAACAATCAGAGGATTATAGCCATCAACAACACGTACCCATGTTTAAAAATCTCTAGCTTGAAGAAAAGAACGCATAGCGATTTTTCCACCACATGCAAGTAGTTTAAGCCATCGAAGATTGTGATGGTTTATTTTCAATGATGTTGTAGTAATAGGTTCGTTCAAGACTTGTGAAAGCAGATTTTTTTAGACTTAATTTTTTGTAAATAAAAATAACAAGCTCAATTAAAAAGTTGTTTGGAAATTATGGAGATGTCAGATAGGATTCCGCTATTTACCAATTCCAAAGTGATACTAATTACAATCATGCAATTTCACACGTTCAATTTGATTCTCAACTATTGCAAAAGTATATTTTTTTAGAAACAACAAATGTTAATCCAAAGCATGGGATATCAAAACCCTAGGGCAAGCATATTCCATCAATAGAAAATACAATTGTTTAACAAAAATCATAAAATCTATTTTCAATCTAGGCAAATAATCATAATTAAAAATTGCACAAATTAAATAATTAAGAATTACCACTTTTTCATTGGCAAGATAGCTTCCTCCGTCGCCCTGCAGGATGGGTTCTAGCTCATCATGGTGTAAACACGCTCAAAACTCATTTTTATTGCTCAAAGGAGGTGTACAAATGATAAAAATGGAGAAAATGATAAAATCGGGTGTTTGCAACGATTATAAGTGTTGCAAACACTGTTACAAAGGATCAAGTATCGTTGCTTTTAAGTCTCGCCTTCCGTATTACGACCCACGTTTAAGTGTCGTTGTCACGCTTGAAAACGACGGTTCCTTGTGCGTTGATGTTCTTCGTGTTCTTCAATGGCAGCAGCAGAAAGATATTTTGTAACTCGATTTTCCGACTATGTACGTCTCCCAAACTCCCCGTATTCATTCTAATCAACTACAACACATTATATACTCCTCCATGCAGCAGAATCATGCGTCATAACTTCATATAATCTTCAATCAATTGGCAGTGAAGAAAAATATTCTCGGGAATATTTTCTTCCCAGATTTATCTCCTGACGCGTTGATTTTCTCCCAGCACGCTCCAATCTTGTTCAGTTAGAGTAAACCACGGTGCAAACACACACCAAGAGTTAATTCTCACAGAAATCTTCAAACAACTCGTGACACCCGAGTAAAACTTCCGCCTCTGTTTTGCTTTACTTTACGTGTTTTTTCTAGCCAATTCTAGTCGAGCCAAAGACTCCAAACAAAGCCTGTTAGGCCCAATCAAGTCATCACGAGAGTTGCGCCGATTGAATCTCTCCCGTAAACGCCCAAAATCCAACTCCAAATCTGCCATAGCCTCGTGAGTTTATTCCCGCCAAAACTGGATTTTGAAATGGTAGGGACGGTGTCCCCTTATCCTGTTCAAAAGTGCGAATAGGGGTGGCTCCTTGGGGTGCCCTTAGCAATTGGGTTACCCTTATCCAAAGTGGGAGTCCGAATAGCAAATGTCCACCGGGGGTTCTCCGCATAATTTTTCGAGCCGATTTTTCCAAAAATGTTTATTTCCAAAAAATACCTACAAACACACAAAACACCATAATAAGGACAAAAATGAGTACTAACAATACGAAACATTGAGGACAAATTAGACACATAAATGCGTCTATCAAATACCCCCAAACTTATTATTTGCTAGTCCTCGAGCAAATTTATTCTAGAAAAAAATAATCATTTGAACCCCTAGGTGGCCCTAGTGGCGGAGTGTTGTCTCCGGAGGGTTTACCAGAGGTGTACCCACAAAAACTTTACTCCAGAACCTAAATATCTACGCAGAACCTTGGAAGGCACTAAAGAATCTCCTTGGTTGGCATACTTATTGACTACAGGAGGAAGTACCGATGCGAAATTCCAATTCTTTGTACACGAGTTTGCACTCAAGCATACTAAAATTCATATAAAGTGACAGAGCTCTACTCGGATAGTTTCGGACATCATAAACCGGAGTCAACCAATCACATGGATAGATTAAGAAGATGGATATAGAGAAAAACGTAGATGATGTGGACTAAGGTGAACATATCCTAATGGACTGAGATACCGGTCTGACTAATATCAACACAACTGGCATATACAAGGGAACCAGTGGTCGATAATCCTAACTTTAGGTCAACTCAGCTGGCATATACAAGGGTACCAGTGGTCGACTTTATTGAATTTATTCCGGTTGGTCTAATGGTCTGGTCTCAAAATTATTTTTTTTTTTTTTTGTGTGTCTCAGTCACTCTATTTCACCCTAGCAATGGTAAAAATAAAAATAAAATAAAAAGAAGTGATCAGGATTCTTTTGATGTTTCCATCACGAGGATATGGCGAAACTACCATGTTTTCTTTTTCTAACACCTGAGCTCTGTGCTTTTATGAATAGACTCTTTAGATGTTTCCATCTAATCGATTGGTTCCTCAACTCCTACAACCAAGATGTTCCCATCCACTTAGATTAGTTAGTGCCAACCTTAATAAGCATAATTTCTAGTCTCCGGAGTTTATTTATTGCAACTAAAAAGTTTCTCCCATACCCCAAACTTAAATCTAACATTGTCCTCAATGTTCTAAAGATGAAATTAAAAACATGAACAAGGAGAAACCGTTACCACTAGAAGGAAATGAGGAAAAATATTACCGTGTTGCATGAGCAAGGGGTACCTCCCAAGGAGTGCTAAGTTTAAAGTCTTCACTGACATCAAATACCTCAAAAGGATCTTCACCTTCCAAAGTCATACACCAATAGCCGAAATAGTTGTGGGTCCATAAGACCAAATAGGGCTAACACCAATATCGCACAACCGCACTGGTTCGTAAAAATGAATAGAAGGAGCACATCCTCGTCTAAGGTTTCTGTCAAGACAACTAGGTTCATCCTGGGTAGCATAATTGAGCTTCATATGTGTATCTTGATAAATAGATTCATCCGAAAACGGGTCTCTAATACCTGGGTTACCTCTTGGACAAGATCGTGAGGATGGGGTTGCGTAGTCCGAATAGACTCAAGCAATATCTCGAGACGCACAAAGCTCAAGTCCCAAGTTAGGGACTCTAATTAGGGATATTTGACGATCACAAGAACCATCACTACCCCAAACTTAGGGTTTTCACTACTCACGAGACAAACCTCTAACTATTGCTTGAATTTCCTGATCTTCGTAGTCCTTAAAATACTCAAGAGATTCTTCTAGTTCTCTACCCCCAAATTTAGGGTCATCATTATTCTCGAAAGACCTAACACTATTGCCTGGATTTCGGGTCCGTAGAGTCTTTAAAATACTCAAGGGCTTCTTCTAAAGATTGTTCACACATCCGGTCTAAGAGAATAGTTTCCTCAAATTCATCTAAAGAATCTCCTGTGAGAGTGTCCTCGCCAGCTTATCCCGAACTAAAAGTGCTAATCATATTCACTTCTTCTAAGTCATCATTCTCAAAAGGTTGTCTAGTAACATTAAATACATTCAGTTCAAAGTGGTCATATTACCGAAGGATATGTTCATAAGCCCGGTCCTACAATTGATGACAAATGTTAGTCGTGGCTAAAAATGGGCGACCTAGAATCACCGGGATCTCGAGCATTTGGGTCTTGAACAAAGTTGGGTGTCTAGAACAACGAAATCCACTAGATAAATAAACTTATCAACCTCAATCGAACATCCTCTATGACACCACGAGGGACTTTTACGGACCTATCGCCTAATTGTAGTGTCATTTTAGTCGGTTTCAACTTACCAAGACCTAGCTGGGTGTATACATGATACGGGAGTAAGTTAACACTAGCTCCTAAGTCAAGTAAAGCTTTATCGACCATGTGATTACCAATCGCACAAGATATGGTGGGGCATCCAGGGTCCTTATACTTAGGAGGTGTTTGGTTCGGGAAGAATGGAACTTACTTGACCAGCCTAAAAGGCTTTCTTTTGGACATTAAGCTTACGCTTTTGTGTACAAATATCTTTAAAGAACTTGGCATAAGCAGGCATCTTCCTAATTGCTTCTAATAACGGAATATTGATGTTCACCTGTTTAAATGTTTCCATTATCTCGTTGAATGTCGACTCCTTCTTTGTTGGGGATAACAACTGCGAATATGGGGCTCCAGGCACAAAGGTAGTCCTAACAGAATTTCTTGGGACTCCTTAGGGATTATTTCGTTTCCTCGGCTACGGGTTCATCTTGGGCCAGAATGTGGAACTACAAGATGTCCACTAGGCATGGCTACCTTATTGTCTACCGTTTTACCTCTCTCTAAGGGTTTTTATCGAGTTCACATGGTTTGATGATTCCTCACCAACTAAAGATATTTGATGGACCCCTAGGATTGGGTTGAGATTGACTAGAAACTTACCTTCTTCTCTCTCACTTAAATACTTAGCTATTTGGCCGACTTGAAGTTCTAATTTAGCAAGAGTCCGGGAATTATCCTTATGGTTCTCGCCTGGTTTCTTGTTGAAAGCTAAGGTGGTTGGCCGATAACATAGTAAGAGCTTCTTCTAAGGTAGAGATCTTTTTCTCGAAGTGTTCAAACTGGGTTTGACTCCGAAGGGTTCCGAGTATAACCAAAACCTGGGGAGGCCGAGAATTACTAGACTGTCCTGATTATGGCCCTTAGACCAAGAAAATTAGGATGGTTTCTCCAACCAGGTTGTAGGTCTCGAGTAGGGTCAAACTTCGACGGTTCTCAAACCTAGCGTTATTATAGACAGAATTGGCTTGTTCGTCACTAACATGACCTTCCCAAAATGAGTTATCGGGCTCTATTCCACAACTAGAGACTTGAGAGGCTCTATTAGGTTCGTCAAGGGACCTATTTTTAGACTGACCCATTTCAAAGCTTCTAACCTTCTAGACAAAGCAGCAAACTTAGCATCTGACTCAAGCTTGTATCTACCACATTGGTGCTACTTCTATTGACCAAGAGTCTTTTAGGGGTTCAACACAAGACTCCCACTGTTGGGATTTTTCAAATGTATAGTTCCTAAGAAGATAAAAGCATCATCAGCAGTTTTATTTGTGAACTCACCGGCATACATAGACTCGACCATGGATTTAGTCGAATAGTCTAAACCATTATAAATAATCTCCACAAGTTTCATCTTATCAAATCCATGGTGAGGACACTGGGATAGGAGATCATTGAATCTCTCTAAAAACCTATAAAGAGACTCTCCCTCTTGTTGCACACTAGCACTAATTTTCTGCCTAACAGCTGCAGTTTTATGCTTA
Source organism: Papaver armeniacum (assembly GCA_023531295.1). NCBI lineage: Eukaryota > Viridiplantae > Streptophyta > Magnoliopsida > Ranunculales > Papaveraceae > Papaver > Papaver armeniacum. Next base: position 67,281 of record JAJJWW010010224.1, on the reverse strand, counting down.
GGGTAGAATTTCATATGAAAGTCGCAATCGCTTCGCCATGTTTCAATGGATCCAGATGGTAGGTTGTTCAGCCAGGTCTTGGCTTTATCTCTCAAGGAAAAGGGAAACATCTTAAGTTTCAAGACTTCATCAGTAAGGTCTTTTATTCTAATTGTCCCGCAAATTTCCTCAAAGTCCCTAATATGAAAATAAGGGTTCTCGTCATCTTTTCCTAAGAATATAGGGATCATCCAAGAAAACTAGGTTTTATCTCGAAATTAGCCGTATTGGCTGGCAATTTAATACACGAAGCTCGGTTGGTCCTAGTTGGGAACATGTAATCTTTCAAAGTAGCCATTGTTGGCACAGTTGAAGTACTAGGGGTACTTTCCTCACGAAGAGACAGATTCTCAAAATTGAAGTTTCCAAAAACGGGGCTCTCAAAAGAAGAGTTTTCGAGTTCCCCGCCTTCACAAGAAGAACTACTAGGTTTGTCACTAATCAAACGACCTAGAGTGTTTCTTTTCCAAGCCCGTTCTCTAACGACCTCGGGCATACACTAGAAAAACAAAACAAAAGAAAATAAAAATCCTAAAAGGGAAGGGAAGCTCTATGCAAACACAAACAAGGCTGACTCCACCACAACAAACCTATTGAATTCTAGCAAACAAAAATCATGATGGCTCCACTTAGATTTTTTCTAGACCAGCTTCTAATCGTTCGAAAGGGAATTCGTTACAATTTAAGCAAACCCCTGTGGATCAATCCGAGTCAAAGTAAGTTGAATCAAGGCGAGGGAAGCTCCGTGGAGCTTTGATACCCAAGGCCTCACCGCTATTACAAGGCGGCGCAGTCACGCATTCAACTTCACGAAAACCTTCATGAACTTCGAAGTATGCTAAAAGGGTAACCAATATTTTTCGAGCGACTTTCCTACAAAGCTCGCTACCCTATCGGTCTCGTTCTATTCCAAATTTTAAAGCTTAGGTTCGCGTTAAGTATCGTTTTCCTAAGGCGGGAAAGAAGAGAACGGTGATGAAATCCAAACCCTTATCTTGGATGGCCAGTCCTTGCCCTTTACTAGGAAATTAAAACAGCCGTTATCAAGTCCTTGACATATATGCAAACGAAGGAATACAGTAACTCGTTGACAGGGGATTCGCGAGTGTTTCGACAAACTTACCTCCCGTACCCAGACGGGGATGAACCGTTGTAGACGATAGCCCACGACTCCTATGTCATGTACGAACCCGAGGGGCCGAGACGATATCGTAATCATCGTCCTTCTCTCGCACCTGATTTATATTTAATACTACCCTTCCGTAGGTTTATAAAATAAAATGTCCAAATGTCCAAGTCCAAAGTCCAAAAATAAAGTACAAAAGAAAAGGAAAGTCTTAAAAAAAAAAATAAAAAAAAAATATCTCTCTCTTTTTTTTTTCTCTTTTTTTATAAAATATAAAAATCTTCTACTTTCGCTCCCTTTCGCTTTGAGTCTTTAACTCCAAATCTTTAAGTATCCACCAAAAGATTTGGCAAATTTTTCTTTCGCTCCAAATCCCAAAATATGAAAGGAAAAAAAAAAACCCAAAAACGTAAAGAAGAACAAATAAATAAAAACCTAAAAGAAAATCTAAAAACTCTAGCCTAAAGACAAGTCCGCGTCGGCGGCGCTAAAAATTGATGGTTTATTTTCAATGATGTTGAGTAATAGGTTCGTTCAAGACTTGTGAAAGCAGATTATTTTTTTTAGACTTAATTTTTTGTAAATAAAAATAACAAGCTCAATTAAAAAGTTGTTTGAAAACTATGGAGAGGTCAGGCTAGATTCCGCTATTTACCAATTCCAAAGTGATACTAATTACAATCATGCAATTTCACACGTTCAATTTGATTCTCAACTATTGCAAAAGTAGATTTTTTAGAAACAACAAATGTTAATCCAAAGCATGGGATATCAAAACCCTAGGGCAAGCATATTCCATCAATAGGAAATACAATTGTTTAACAAAAATCATAAAATCTATTTTCAATTTAGGCAAATAATCATAATTAAAAATTGCACAAATTAAATAATTAAGAATTACCACTTTTTCATTAGCAAGATAGCTTCCTCCGTCGCCCCAGAGGATGGGTTCTAGCTCATCATGGTGTAAACACGCTCAAAACTCATTTTTATTGCTCAAAGGAGGTGTACAAATGATAAAAATGGAGAAAATGATAAAATCGGGTGTTTGCAACGATTATAAGTGTTGCAAACACTGTTACAAAGGATCACACGTTGTTTTTAAGTCTCGCTTCCGTATTACGACCCACGTTTAAGTGTCGTTGTCACTGGAAAACGACGGTTCCTTGTGCGTTGATGTTCTTCGTGTTCTTCAATGGCAGCAGCAGAAAGATATTTTGTAACTCGATTTCCGACTCTGTACGTCTCCCAAACTCTCCCAAACTCTCCGTATTCATTCTAATCAACTACAACACATTATATACTCCTCCATGCAGCAGAATCATGCGTCATAACTTCATATAATCTTCAATCAATCGGCAGGGAAGAAAATATTCTCGAATATTTTCTTCCTGCATTTATCTCCCGACGCGTTGATTTTCTCCCCCAAAGACGCTCCAATCTTGTTCGCTTAGAGTAAACCACGGTGCAAACACACACACCATCGCTTAATTCTCACAGAAATCTTCAAACAACTCGTGACAGTCCGAGTAAAACTTCGCCTCGTTTTGCTTTACTTCGTGTTTTCTAGCCAATTCTAGTCGAGCCAAAGACCCAAACCAAGCCTCAGGCCCAATCAAGTCATCACGAGAGAGTTGCGGCATTGAATCTCTCCGAAACGCCCAAAAATCCAACTCCAAATCTTCCATAGCCTATGAGTTTATTCCCGCCAAAACTGGATTTTGAAATGGTAGGGATGGTGTCCCCTTATCCTGTTCTGGGGTGTGAATAGAAGGTGGCTCCTTGGGGTGCCCTTAGCAATTGGGTTACCCCTTATCCAAAGTGGGAGTCCGAATAGCAAATGTCCTCCGGGGGTGCTCCGCATAATTTTTCGAGCCGATTTTTCCAAAAATGTTTATTTCCAAAAAATACATACAAACACACAAAACACCATAATAAGGACAAAAACGAGTACTAACAATTCGAAACATTGAGGACAAATTAGACACATAAATGCGTCTATCAGACTGGTGGTACGTTTATGGAGATAGAATTTCTGTCCATAGAGTTAGATATTGCTTACAAACACAGACTGATTAGGTCTTTAAACGTGTTTGCCTGCTCTGATACCAATTGAAAAGAGGGGGTCTAACAACCTCACCCAATATTTCGATTAGCAATATGTATGGACTAACTCCAATACACTTACAAGAGAATCAACTAGACAGTTAGACTCAATCTCAAGAGATATATCAAGGAGTTAATATCTCTACCTCTTAATTCAATCTGCAATCAGCAAATAGAAATCTGCGAACCCGATTGAATATAAGAGATATAAACTTGAACGGTACCAAAGACCAATGTTCAAGGATCAATCAATTTCAATCAACAACCACATGTTGGATTTCACAATTCATCGATACAACGCGCAACCTGTGATATTTCAATTATATAGCAAAATATAATGCGGAAAATAAATAACACAGACACCAGAAGTTTTGTTAACATCACACTGTATTAATCCTCAAATGCAGAAAAACCCCAGGACCTAGTCTGGATTGAACACCATATTGTATTAATCCGCTACAGACACTAGCCTACTAAAAACTAACTTCGGTCTGGACTTTAGTTGAACCCTAATCAATATCATACTGATTCAAGGTACAATTTTTCTCCTTACGTCTCTGATCCCAGCAGGATACTACACACTTTATTCCCTTAGCTGATCTCACCCACAACCAAGAGTTGCTACGATACCAAAAATCGAAGGCTTGAATAAACAAATTTGTATCACACAGAAAAGTCTACAGAATAGATAAATTTGTCTCCCATAGAAATACCTACAAGTTTTTGTTCCGTCTTTTGATAAATCAAGGTGAACAGGTACCAATCTATAACCTGGACTTATATTCCCGAAGAACAACCTAGAATTATCAATCACCTCAAAGTAATCTTAATTGACTAGCGAAACAAGATATTGCGGAATCAAAAACGATGAGACGAAGATGTTTGTGACTTCTTCTATCTTTCATATCGGAGATATCAATCTCAAGTCAATCTTACGATTGTACTCCTACGATAGATACAACAAGATCGATCACACAACTACAAGAAAAGTATCCCGGTATGGCTTCACAATCCCAATGAAGTCTTTAAGTCGTTAACCTACAGGGTCTCGAGAAGAAACCTAAGATTAAATTAGAATCGACTCTAGCTAACACAACTAGTATCACACAGGAGGTGTGGAGATTAGGTTTCTCAGTTGTTAGAGTTCTCTTTTATATAGATTTCAAATCAGGGTTTGCAATCTAAGTTACCTGTGTAACAAAGCATTCAATATTCACCGTTAGATGAAAACCTTGATTAGACTCAAGCTAATATCTTTCAACCGTTAGATCGAACTTAGCTTGATATACACAAATGAAACATATTTCATTTAGGTTTGGGAAACCGTACCTAAACGTGTACACTTAGTTGGTTCAACAATAGTTAACCAAATGGTTAGCCATATGAGCACTTTCATATCAATCATATTCATCTTAACAATAGCTGGTTCAAGTGACTTCAAAATAACTAGTTAGAGAGTTGTTCAATTTCTTAGATCTTTATAACAGACACAATTGAAAAAAAATTGTTTTGATTCACTTGAATCAATTCATGAAAAATATAGCCATGGTTTGCAAATATTACATTCCTTATTATTTAAATTCTTTATGTTCATGAATTGACCGATTTGATAAAGTAACTAGCTTAAGTATGTGTACCGGTATGCGTACTTAAGCAACCGGTCTTGAGTTGGTTTTAGTTTCCAAACTCAGCAAAAAAATTGGGTGAAAAGTTTCTGTCAGTACGCGTACTTAAGGTGACTAGTTAAGAGTTTGTCAAAACCAAACTCAGCAGAAATTCACGGACGTGAACTTCCGCCAGTATGCGTACGGGTACGCGTACTTAACCTGTCTCCTTCAACCATTTTTCACACACACATATATATGCACTCGGTTCCCGGTTTATGGACTTGTACACTAATGTGCGAACACACAATGCTTATATCCTAAGATGGTTACATAAGCTAAACTATCATTTCAATTATTGAGAGTTTTACATTTAGTTCTGTCTCACATGTCAGTTCTAATGTCCGACCATGATGGATGAGCTTCGTTCCCGAGCCGAGTCCAAAGAATGGCCGTGATGAATGTATTTTAGGTTGTGGCCTATGGGACACTTCAATGTCCAGCCGTGATGGCTGAATATTTCCAAGGCCAGCCTGCTCTGGCATTGTTGCGATATTTTCCATATGCCAATGACCTTCATAATGCGCCATTATGGCGCTACTTTGTTCTAGGCCAACCATCCAACTAAACTGATGCACTTTTGGTGCGAGACTGGATCTTGGCCAACATATCTTGGACTAAACTAACATGAGAACCCACCCGAAAGAGGAAAAAGTGGAATCTTCCCATATTACATACCCATTAGGAAATATATGATGGGAACGGAAAAAAATGAATTAAGGAAGAATAAAGTCTGTTGTTTTCTTCTCTTGTCAAATTTTTGAAAAATTAATTAGACGACATCAAAAAACTAGATGGTGGTTTTGAATAATTAATTAGATGTCAAAAAAAAAAAAAAAAAACAAGATGGTGGTATTAAAAAATTGACACATGATTAAAATGGATTAGGAGGAACATACGGAGAAGAGTTTTTTAGGTACAAAATGTCTGGATCCAATATAATAGAAAAGGGGTCCTAAGACTCTTAACTAGCTAGCGGATGCTGGTGCGGGATTTTCCAATTCCATAAAAAAAAACTGCTGGAAGCATTCAAAACAAACATGGGAAAAAATTAAAACAAATATTAATTTGTTAAATTTTCATCGAAATAAATTTTTTATTTATTGATTCTCTTCTAGAAGACATTTTCCCTTCATGAACCTAATTCGCAATACTCTGTAGCGAATGAGAGTGAAAGATCCATCATATTATACAAAATCCGTTTATTAGCTTGTTGCATTGCACCTAAAATAAAACCTGGCCTATTTTTATTATCTCTGAAAATGCCTAAACAAATATCTCCATCAGATGTTATCACAAAATTAGCTTTATAATCTGGAATAACAAAATCAGCTTGCTGAAAATGAAATGTTATGGAAGGATAGTTACTAATATTAAATCTTCCTCGGGGACGGAAACAAATATTAAAATTGTAGTAGGAACCAATATATTCAATCCCAAGCTCGTTAAAATGTGCCTTCACCAAATTTGCAACTTTATCAAAATGATCTTTATACATAAAGGATATTGGAGAACCAGGATCTATGATTGCACCGCCTTCTCTTCGACTGTTAAGCTTGAAAGTGCCTCTAGGAAATCCGACTTTTTGTTACCTACACTAATATCTTCCAGATTTAAGTAATAGAGTGAAGTTTGATAATGAGGAACAATAATGGGAGTTGTATGTACTTCTTGACCTATGCCTCCAATAGTCGCATCTGCACCAAACCTTAGGTACGTATCTGATCCCTCAATATTAGAGTTGAACGTCTCGAAGCAGTAAGAAAATTTACCTTCTCCAACATCACCTAACTGATTTAGAAAAGACCATTGCCCTGATCCTAATCCGAGTATTCCTGCAATAAGATCAGGTTTTCCAAACATATGATTCCTACCTATAAAATTTTCAAAATTTTCTTGGCGAAAACCACAACCCATGAGTAATTTAATAGTTGCAAGGCCTCTGGTGTTGGATCCTAGAGTGAATTGTTCTTCAGCAACAATACCGGATGTAATAGATCCAGTCGCATATTTTGATCTGTAAGTGCATTGGCCATTAACATTGCACTTATCTCCCTTACAAAGAGGATGTGTATTACAAGGAATAGGACGATACGTAGTTGACGAACTCCAAGGATAAAGTGGCATGTCTTGATTGAAAGTTTTAGTGGCATCTTTGCATTGCATCCATGTTTGATTACTAGATGTATCAATCATCAAATAGTAATTCATGAACGGTTTTTGCTTACCTGAAAACATACCCAAACCAACCATTGCAACATAAAACCTACTTGTTTCGTATACTACCGGAAAAAAGTGCAATATCAGGATTCATTGAATGTGTTGCATTGCTCTGGAGTAATATTTGTGACTCGATATAATATGCTTGAGATTTGGATTGTTCTACGAGTCTTTGGAGCCTTTCGTCTCGTGTAAAATAGTCACCTGTATATAAAGGTGATTCTTTAGAGACTTTATGAATCATCTTTATTGTAAACCCTTTCTTTGGATTCACTACGATGATTGAGCTTAATAGTAGTGAAACATGAATAATTGCAAGTAGAAACATGAAAAGAGTTCCCCCCATATTTGATCTAAAAACAATTTTGATGCACACAATTATGCACAATTCTGAACTTCAATTTATAGTACTCCAGTGGAAAATAAAAAATATATATAATACTATCTTATATATTCTCTGCTGCAATTTTAGAGTTAAAGAAAATTAATTCTTAATTAAGTAATATTTATTAAATATCTTACACATAAATGATGAAGGAAGTTCCCAATGGACCAACCCACAATATATCAACATTTATTAGAAAAGCATATCATTCAAATTTTTGAATTTAATTACCTACATAAAGATAATTATGATTGCAAGGAATACTTTAAATGAAAAATTCAAATGAAGAAAAATATTAAATGTCATTTATCAAGAAATAATTAATGATTTATTATCAACAAACTTTTGGATATCAAGATTTATTAATAAAGAATATCAATCTGATATTTGAATTTAATTACCTGCATATTGATAATCATGATTGCAACGCATACTTTAAGTGAAGAATTCAATCAAATACAAATATTATTAAATGTGATTTATTTGAACAAATTGTGCACAATTTAATTAGGTAAGAAAATCAAGGATAATCCCAAGGATATTATGGATAATCCCAATGCATAATCCCAAGGATAAACAAATACAAATATTATCAGTACCCAATATACAGCTTGGTGCACCGGTTAATCCGGGCATGAGTTTTACATACAATTATCATCCCTATGATAGAGGCCCACTCACCATAACTGCCTGAATTTCTTGTCCCCTCTGCTTCTTCTCTGCAACTCTTGATTTGATGTTTGCTTTTAGCTATTGAAGATAACCCTAATTCTATCTCTCTCAATCCTAGCTTCTGTTTAATGTTCTTGATAAGAGATAAGATAAGATGGAGAGAGATAGATATTAGAGATTTGATTGATGGCTAGCTAAGAGGTGGCTGTGCTCAGAGGTGGTCGGGGATGGATTTGATGGTGTTGGTTCTGTGAAATGGAGAAGAATAGAAAATGTATTTGGTCTGGTTTTGTTCGATTTGGGGAAGGAATAGATGCCGCTAGAATGTGAAGCAGATACAGCAAATGTAGATGTACTCGACGGAGGAGTTGTTAGATGTAGCGCGGTTGTATCAAATTTTGATGCAACGTGTCTGGATATGGATTCAGGTTCTTTCACTTCTCCCATGCCCAATGCTTCTTCAAAGCTAACATCTCAAGCCCACTCCTAGTTCTGGGTCGTGCAAACAATATTCTTCACTGCCTTCTAGCGGGAGTCTTTGTTGTCTTTCTTCCATTGTCATCAATTCCCCACTTCCTTTGGCTTTTCGATTCATCCAAGCTTTATTTAGTACCTAAAAACTCAAAATTAATTAGTACAAGTATTAATTACTCTTGAAAACAATGAAAACACAGAATTTGGGATAATATATGATTTTAAACGCAAAAGATGATTTAATTTCTAATAAAAAGGTGTAGAAATATGCACTATTTGGCACTCATCATTTAGTTGCCAAAACTATAAGTCTTGATTTCTAGTCTACCTATAGCTAAGTCTCGGACTAGGATAGAAAGTGTAGTTGAGCTCTAGAATACACGGTGTTCATCATACAAGACGAAGAACTACTCAAGGAACTGGTGGAACTTCATCGACTAAAAGGTATGTGGAGACTTGAACTTATCTATCACTCAAAAGTCTATCTACTCTATCTCTTATCTTGAGACAAAATTCGTATTGCTATATAGACTTCGATTATACACATTTGCTATTTCGAGCCTAGTTTATCTCGCTTATCTATTTCTCGAAATATGTGTTGGTAAGATTTCACTTTGGCCAAGTTCATTTTTACAAGTAACGAAAGTCGTGTTGATTATTTCAATATCTTTAAAATTGCTTTGATGAAAAATAGTGTGTCAATAACCTTTATTGAACGTCCTCTAAGAATGTTTCAATGATTGAAATGAGAGTTTAGAATATATAACCATGGTTGGATATAAACATTGTGTGATAACTCATACGTGTGTAAGTCCATAATCCTTGAACCAAAGTATGCGTATTTTGCTGCTCAGGATAACCGGAACTAAAGTCCACGTACTGCCGGAAGTTCACGTACGTGAATTTCTGATGGAGTTTGTGAATTGAAAACAAACTCAATTCGGGTACTTAAGTCTGTGTACCGGTATGCGTACTTAAGTAAGTTATTTTCTAAAAACGATTATTCGTGGACTAAGACATATATAAACTAGGGAATGCATATTTACAAACCGTGGCTATAATGTTCATGAATCGATTCAAGTGAATCAAATCGTTGTTCTTCTATTTTGTCTTATATACTTCTATGAGATCTAAGCAATTGAACAACTCTCTAACTAGTACTTTTGAGTCATTTGAACTAGTTATGGTGAAGATCAATAAGGTTGATATGAAAGTGCTCATATGGCTAACCATTTGGTTAACTATTGTTGAACCAACTAGGTGTACACGTTTAGGTACGGTTACACAAACCTAAATGAACGTGCATTTCATTTGTGTATAACAAGCTAAGTTCGATCTAACGGTGAATATTGAATGCTTTGTTACCAAGGTAACTTAGATTGAAAACCCTGATTTGGAGACTATATAAAGGAGAACTCTAGCATCTGGGAAACCTAATCCCCACACCTCTTGTGTGATACTAGTTATATAAGCTAGAGTTGATTCTCCTTTAACCTTAGGTTTCTACCGAGACCTTGTAGGTTAACGACTTGAAGACTTCATTGGGATTGTGAAGCCAGACCCAACTATTTTCTCTGTAGTTGCGTGATCTGATCTTGAGATTAATTTCTATGATAGGCAGTATAGAAAAGTACTCACAAACATGTTCGTCTCATCGTTTGTGATTCTACAATATCTTGTTTCGCTAGTCGATTAAGATTATTGTGAGGTGATTGATATTTCTAGGCTGTTCTTCGGGAATATAAGTCTGGTGTATCAATTGGTTCTTGTTCACCTTGATTTATCAAAAGACGGAACAAAACTCGTAGGTATTTTTGTGGGAGACAGATTTATCTATTCCTGTAGACTTTTATGTGTGATACAAATTCGTTTATTAAAGTCTTCGACTTTGGGTCGTAGCAACTCTTAGTTGTGGGTGAGATCGGCTAAGGGAATCAAGTGCGTAGTATCATGGTGGGACAGAGACGTAAGGAGCGCAACCGTACTTGGATCGCCGCGTGAGATTGATTGGGGTTCAACTACGCAGTCCGCACTGCTTAGTTTGTAGTAGGCTAGTGTCTGCTGCGCTTTAATACAAAGTGTGTGTTCAATCTGGACTAGGTCCCGGGGTTTTCTGCATTTGCGGTTTTCCTCGTTAAAAAAATTCTGGTGTCTGTGTTATTTCTTTTCCGCATTTTATTTTGTTATATAATTGAAATATCACAGGTTGTGCATTGAATCGATCAATTGGTAAATCCAACCTTTGGTTATTAATTGAAATTGATTGATACTTGAACATTGGTCTTTAGTACCGTTCAAGTTAATTTCTCTTATATTCAATTAGACTTGCATATTTCTATTTGCTTGAGTAAGTATTGAATTGAGAAATTGAGATATAACTCTTTGATATACTTTTTATTAAGATTGAGTCTGACTGTCTAGTTGATTCTCTTAAAAATATATTGGAGTTAGTCATACATATTGCTAAGCGAATTATTGGGTGAGGTTGTTGTGCCCCCACTTTTTCAATTGGTATCAGAGCAGGAAAACACGTTTAAAGACCCCATAAGTCTCTGCTTTTGTAGCAATCATGTCTCGTGGACTAAGATTATCTCTTGCTGTTGCACACACCAAAATGTCCTCCAAAGCTTTCAATTATGCTAAATGTCTTGGAATTACCTCGAAGGATAATTCCTTAGCTGATTCCTCCGAATCCCAAGGTAGAAAGGATGTTTTATCGAATTTTGATAACATTCCCTCAAATGAGACAATTGACACTTTGTCGAAAGCTGAAAGGGATATCACCATAATCTCAAAAATTCGTCTGCAGCTATTGATTTTCTTAATCATGCTCAGCTTTTTGATGAATTTGAGAAGTCTATTGGTCAAGAACGGGAACTCTATAGTATAATGGAATCCTTCTCCAACCATATCGAAAAACTTCTTCAAGAAACTACTCTTCAGCGTGAAAAAATTAGTGTTCTTGAAAATATTGTTAAAGAAGATTCAATTAGAGAAAAACGTTTGATTGAGACACATTCATCTGATCTAAACAGACTTCGTGTTGAAAAAGAGAAACTAAGTGCTTCCCTCATTCTAGCCCAAGAATAGTACAAATTCTTGAAAAAGGAAAACTTTGTCTTAATGAGAAATTCTTTTGTACCGATGATCAATTCTCGGCAATTACGACATGAAGAGATGTTCTCCCAAGGAAGTTTCTCGCTAAGAATTATCTTCATCACTTGCAATCTTCTGATAAGGCTATATATTCAAAACGGGCTTCTGTAAATGTTTCTCCTCCATGAACATGTTCCTTCTATGGGAAAAAGAATCACTATGTTCATCATTGTTTTGCTAGAAAGAAACAGATAACTGATCTTCAAAATCTACTTCTTTTCACTATCAACAGAGTAAACCCTTTGATGACCACTACAATGGATTTCATCCCTGCAGAAAAACAGGAGTCTCATAAGATGGATTTCAATGGTCACTCATCTGTAAATCCTCTCAGGAATTGTATTTCTCCAAATGGTGCAGAAATACTCATTCCCAGCATTTATGAGAATAAGTCTGGTAAATCTAAGTCTAGATGGTGGAGAAATGTTTCTTCTAATTCTATGGAACCGATTTCCAGAGGTCCTAGAATTAATCCTCAGAAAAACACATCTGATGGATTACCTGACAAGGTTATGTTAAATCTTTATGGAATAAAGAGTAAGCGTAGGAAGATAAGAAATACCAGGTTCAAACCTTCAGATAGAACTTACAACTCATCTCCCAATCTTGCTATATACTAATATAAAGAAAATAGGTAATTGTTTGGTGAAGCCTTTTCACATGACAATAATACCCCCATTAACTAAGCTTTTAGTTAATATTTGTATATTTACAGGAATGCCATTGTTTTAAAAATAGATCAAAAACTTAAAACTTAGATATCTTTAAAAATACACATCGGATTTTTGCAAAATTAATATATTTGGAAAACTCTTTAAATTATCTACGTAATGAGTACAAACAAGGATATTAAATTTTTATTTTAAGATTTTTTTCCCCATTATTATCAAATTTGGTGTTGTTAAAAGAATCAAATTCATGCGTGCTATACTAGTACTTATAGTGAGATTACATCTATCTTGACTGCCTAATCTTAGGTATTCTTATTCTTGTAACTAACTTGAGAGATGCAAGAATGATTTTTGGGAGATACTCAAGTCTCACGGAGTTTTTCCATCTCAGTATTGTGTTTGACTAAGTCATTTTCCTTTATTTTAATAAGAAAGTAGAGTCTTTCGAGTTTCGTTGCTTTGCATCTCACTTGTATGCTCTGATTAACTTTTTAATTATGAGTCATGTTAGAGTGGGATATTTGAAAATAGAGGTATTTTATTCTTTTTGAAACTCTTTTGTTCTTTTTTCAACCATTCCACGAACAATGGGTCTCTCTTGAGAGTTTAGGGTTTCCACAACAAGGGTGTTACTCTCTTGAAAACATATATATATATCTTATATTATTTTGCCTTCCCTAATAAAAAAAAAAGAAAAGGAAAGGAAAAGGTATGGAAAACTCCTCAAGACCTCAAGAAGTTGTGAATCTTGAGATGGAAGATGACTCTAAAGGATGCGATTCTGTTCAAGAACTTGTTTTTAAAAAGGATGGTTGAAAGGAAAGAGTACAACACCCGGGTTGGAGAATCATCAAGGATTTAATTCTTTTTCAGAATGACTCTAGGGTTGAGTTTGCAAATCTTCAACTGTAAATAAATTAGCTCATTGATGGTCAAGCCAAAATCCTTGATAATCTGAACATCTTGATCAGGAATCAGAAGAAGCTCATCATGGATGTGTCAAAGCTAGGCATCTTGCCCGCATTGATGATCGAAAAGTTAATGTTTTAACTCATGAAAATGGAATTTCTACGGTCAAGAAAATCAGGTACATCAGTGATACCTTTTTTGATGGACCCTTTCAAAGGTATGAAGTTATCAAAGAAACTTGATTTTCGCTTTTTGCCTAGTAAAACTTCTTATGAGAATTTTATTCTTTTGTTTTTAAGAAGAATAACTAGAGTTTGGAATAGCCATTATTGTGATTACAAATAGCTATGTCCAACGATTTTCATCTTCAATTTTTTTAGATTTATTTGCTTAAATTCTAAAGTTTATTTGGAAGATGATTTTGCAGTATTAATCTTTATGGTTTTATACATTGCAAACTGTTATGGGATATGTGTGTTTGTGTCCGTGAAAAATAATTGTCCCATACGTGGTCAAAAGTTAAGTTTTTCATATGTCGATATGCAAGTATTGATGAAATATTGAATGAACTTTTGACAAACAAAATTTAAGCCTTTTATATCATTATGCAAATATTGATGGAAGAAAGGATGAGCTTTTGTTTACAAAGATTAAGTCTATTGTATGTCATTGTGCAAATGGTGATGAAAGATGTAATGAATCTTTTTTTTATTCCGGGTATTGATCTTCCCCGATCCAAATTTTTATGTATATACTTGTGCGGCTCCGTAAGTTTTCTTATGTTGAGCATTTTAGATTAAATTAATCATGGGTTCTCTTGTGGTTAATTTAATTGAGTACTTTGGATACAAATTCATATGTGATTTGTTATGTCCAAAGAAATCCTTCTTTTCTTGTGAAAGTAAGGTCGCTCTTGTTGTTCTTTCGGGAATGAAATTTTATGGGGAGTGCGGATGTGGAATATTATAGAGATTATCTTGTATCCTTATAAACTCCTTGATGAATGCATTTAGTTTCGGCTATATGATTGCATCTAAAAAGATGATATGTGCTTTGTTTTGGTCATGAAGTGTCTCAATGAAAATTTCATTAGGATCCCACTAGTTTTCGTACCCTTGCCAATTTTATTGACAAAAAGGGGGAGAATTAATGTGTAGTTCAAACTACAAATACATATGGTTTTCGGATCATTATGTAAAGGGGAGTGGTTTTCATGTGAGATGAGTATTGACTAAGGGGGAGTGATACATATCACCATAGTATTGTTGTCAAAGTTGTGATACAATTGAACTTTTATGTTGTGTAATAATACTATGACACTGTGTAATAGTGATTGAGAGCTTTTGTTTTCTCATTGTTATGGCTACGGATCTTCAACAACGATGATGCTGCATTGAATATCTTTGGAATCATTGGAGTACTTGGAAGTGACGAAGATTTCGAGTAATGTTGAAGAACTAAGGAGATCATGCATGTGGAAGAGAAGCTACAAAGTTTATTTATTTTGTATTCCATATGCATTGATAGTTTTGTCACTAAAATTGACAAAGGGGGAGATTGTTAGAGCACTGCTCAGTTGAACTTGCAAGCGTTGCTATCTCAATCTTGTTTGTCAAGTTTAGTTTCCAAAACTATAAGTCTTGATTTATAGTCTACTTATAGCTAAGTCTCGGACTAGGATAGAAAGTGTAGCTGAGCTCTAGACTCCACGGTGTTCATCATACAAGCCGAATACCTACTCAAGGAACTGGTGGAACTTCATCAACTAAAAGGTATGTGGAGACTTGAACTTATCTATCACTCAAAAGTCTATCTACTCTATCTCCTATCTTGACACAAAAGTCGTATTGCTATATAGACTTCGATTATACACATTTGCTATTTCGAGCCGAATTTATCTCGCTTATCTATTTCTCGAAATATGTGTTGGTAAGCTTTCGCTTTGGCCAACTTCATCTTTACAAGTGACGAAAGTCATGTTGATTATTTCAATATCTTTAAAATTGTTTTGATGAAAAATAGTGTGTGAATAACCTCTATTTAACATCCTCTAAGAATGTTTCAATGATTGAAATGAGAGTTTAGAATATATAACCATGGTTGGATATAAACATTGTGTGATAACTCATACGTGTGTAAGTCCATAATCCTTGAACCAAAGTATTCGACTTTCTTTGCTGGGGATAACCGAACTAAAGTCCACGTACTCAGTACGCGTCTTCGCGGAAGTTCACGTCCCCTGAATTTCTGCTGGATTTTGTGAACTGAAAACAAACTCAATCCGGGTACTTAAGTCCGCGTCTTAGTATGCGTACTTAAGTGGGTTATTTTCTAAAAACGGTTTATTCATGAACTAAGACATATATACACTAAGGTTTGCATATTTGAAAACCGTGGCTATAATTTTCATGAATCGATTCGAGTGAATCAAATAGTTTTTGCTTCGATTGTGTCTTATATACTTCTATGAGATCCAAGCAATTGAAAAACTTTCTAACTAGTTATTTTGAGTCATTTGAACTAATTATGGTGAAGATGAATAAGGTTGATATGAAAGTGCTCATATGGATAACCATTTGGTTAACTATTGTTGAACCAACTAGGTGTACACGTTTAGGTACGGTTACACAAACCTAAATGAACGTGCATTTCATTTGTGTATAACAAGCTAAGTTCGATCTAATGGTTGAAAGATATTAGCCTGAATCTAACCAGGTTTTCGTCTAACGGTGAATATTGAATGTTTTGTTACCAAGGTAACTTAGATTGCAAACTCTCGATTTGGAGATTATATAAAGAGAACTCTAGCAACTTGGAAACCTAATCCCCACACCTCCTATGTGATACTACTGTATAAGCTAGAGTCGATTATCCTTTAACCTTAGGTTTCTCACCGAGACCCCCATAGGTTAACGACTTGAAGACTTCATTGGGATTGTGACGGACCCAACTATTTTTTTGTAGTTTCTTGATCTGATCTTGTTGTTTCTATCGTATTGAGTACAATTGTAAAATTGGCTTGAGATCAATTTCTCTGATATGCAAGATAGAAAAGTAGTCAAAAACATCTTCGTCTCATCGTTTATGATTCCATAATATCTTGTTTCGCTAGTCGATTAAGATTATTATGAGGTGATTGATATTTCTAGGCTGTTCTTCGGGAATATAAGTCTGGTGTATCAATTGGTTCCTGTTCACCTTGATTTATCAAAAGATGGAACAAAACTCGTAGGTATTTTTGTGGGAGACAGTTTATTTATTCCTGTAGACTTTTACGTGTGATACAAATTTGTTTATTAAAGTCTTCGACTTTGGGTCGTAGTTGACTCTTAGTTGTGGGTGAGATCAACTAAAGGGAATCAAGTGCGTAGTATCATGCGGGATCGAGAGACATAAGGAGCGCAACGTACCTTGGATCAGTGTGAGATTAATTGGGGTTCAACTACAGCCCGGACCAAAGTTAGTTTGTAGTAGGATAGTGTCGCCCAGCGGCTTAATACGATGTGTGTCCAATCGGACTAGGTCTCGGGTTTTTACGCATTTGCGGTTTTCCTCGTTAACAAAATTCTGGTGTCTGTGTTATTTCTTTCCGCATTATATTTTGTTATGTAATTTAAATATCACAGGTTGTGCATTGAATCGATCAATTGGTAAATCCAAACTTTTGTTGTTGATTGAAATTGATTGGTACTTGAACATTAGTATTTGGTACCGTTCAAGTTAATTTCTCTTGTATTCAATTAGACTTGCAGATTTCTATTTGATTGAGTAAGTATTGAATTGAGAAATTAAGATATAACTCTTTGATATACTTTTTATTAAGACTGAGTCTGACTGTCTAGTTGATTCTCTTAAAAGTATGTTGGAGTTAGTCCATACAGATTTCTAAGCGAATTATTGGGTGAGGTTTTTGTACCCCCACTATTTCAAAGTATTTTTAACTTTCCAACAAGAGAATTTTCTGGAAAGTGTTTCGAGGTTATTTCCTTCTACGATGGCATGTTTTTTAGAGTCGTATTTGGCTGGCAACGATTTGAGAATTTTCATCATAATATCCTTTTTAGGATTAGTCTTACCTAATTCAAAAGATGCATCAACAATTTCGGACACATTGTGATTAAACTCATCAAATTAATCTTCATCAACCATACGAAGATTTTCCTGGATCAGAATTTAGGTTTTGAAGCCTAGCTTCTTTTTTCGAGATAAAGTCCCTTCAAATACGGATTCTAAGATATCTCAAGCATCCTTAGACCGAGTGCAAGTAGACACATGGTACTGAAGATATGGGGTAATGGCATGAATGATAGCATTTAAACTGTCATAATTTTGCTTTGCGGCGAGAATATCGTTAGGTTCATATCTACCAATATCCTTTGCAATGGAAACACCGTCTACTGTAACCATTGGAGGATTATAGCCATTAACAACATAAACTCATGATTGAAAATCACGCGCTTGAAGAAATGCACGCAAACCAATTTTCCACCATAAGTAATTCTAGCCATTGAAGACTTACGGTACGTTTACAGAGATAACACTTTTGTCCACAGAGTCAGATTGCTACAAACACAAACTTATGAGGTATAAAACGTGTTTGCCTGCTATGATACCAATTGAAAAAGCGGGGTCTAACAACCATACCCAACTAGACAATCGGACTCAATCAAGGAAAATATATCCAAGAGTTATATCTCTGTTTCTTAATGTGATAAGCAAATCAAAACAGATGTGAATTCGTGAGCCTGATTATTATAAGAAATGACTTGAACGGTACCAAAGACCAATGTTCAAATGTCAATCAATTTATATCAACAACCAAAGGTTGGATTATCTAATTGATTGAACTACGCACAACCTTGTGATATTTCAATTATATAAACAAATATAATGTCAAAAACAAATAACACGTGACATCATAAATTTTGTTAACGAGGAACCGCAAATGCGAAAAACCTGGGACCTAGTCCAGTTGAACACACATTGTATTAAGCCACTACGTTGACACTAGCCTACTGCCAATTAACTTGGATCGGAATATAGTTGAGCCCTAACCAATCTCACATTGATCAAGGTACAAATCGCGTTCCTTACGTCTCTGAATCCTAGTAGGACTCTACGCACTTGATTCCCTTAGTTGATCTCACCCACAATTAAAAGTTTCTACGGCCCAAAGTCGAAGACTTGATAAACGAATCTGTCTCACACAGTAAAGTCTATTGAATAGATAAATCTGTATCCCACATAAATACCTACGAGTTTTGTTCCGTCTTTTGATAAATCAAGGTGAACATGAACCAATTGATACACCAGACTTATATTCCCGAAGAACATCCTAGTAATATCAATCACCTCATAATAACTTAACTGTATGGTAGTGGAACAAGTTATTGTGGAGTCACAAAGAATGAGACGAAGAGCTTTGTGATTACTTTTTATATCTTACCTATCAGAGATAAATCTCGAGCAAATCTTAGAGAATATATTACTCAATACTATGGAACAAAGTAAGATCAGAACACGCAACTACACAGAAAATAGTTGGGTCTGGCTTCAGAATCCCATTGAAGTCTTTAAGTCGTTAACCTATAATGGTTTTAGAAAAACCTAGGTTAAGGAGAATCGACTCTAGTCGCAACTAGTATCACACAAGAGGTGTCGGTATTAGGTTTCCTAGTTGCTAGAGTTATCCCTTATATAGTCTTCAAATCAGGGTTTGATAACTTTGGAACAAAGCAATCAATATTCACTGCTAGATGAAAACCTGATTAGATTCAAGCCAATATCTTTCCACCGTTAGATGGTCTTAGCTTGTTACACACAAATGAAATATACTTTCATTCAGATATGGGTAACCGTACCTAAACGTGTATATTGAGTTGGCTCAACAGTAGTTAACCGAAGTTAGCCATATGAACACTTTTGTATTAGCCTTGTTCATCGAACACTTCTAGATCACATATGATGATCAATCAATCAAGAATGATAATCAAATGAATCTAATTGTGTTACTCATAAAGTTGTTCAATTTTTTAAATTCTCATAGAAGTATACGAGACATAATTGAAGAAAAATAGGTTTTGATTCAAGAGAATCAATTCATGGACATTTAGCCACTTGAAAAATGGGGGTCTAACAACCACACCTAATATTTCGCTTAGCAATCAGATGGACAAACTCCAATATACTTTTGAGAGAATCAACTAGACAGTCAGACTCAATCTCAAGAAAAGTATATCCAAGAGTTCGTATCTCAATTTCTCAATTCAATCCGCAATCAAACAAATGAGAATTTGCAAGCCCGATTGAATATAAGAGAAATAACTTGAACGGTACCAAAGACCAATGTTCAAGGATCAATCAATTTCAATCA
Source organism: Papaver armeniacum (assembly GCA_023531295.1). NCBI lineage: Eukaryota > Viridiplantae > Streptophyta > Magnoliopsida > Ranunculales > Papaveraceae > Papaver > Papaver armeniacum. Next base: position 47,486 of record JAJJWW010010224.1, on the reverse strand, counting down.
ACAACCAAAGGTTGGATTTACCAATTGATCGATTCAACGCACAACCTGTGATATTTCAATTATATAACAAAATATAATGCGGAAAAGAAATAACACGTATACTTTAGAAGTTTTGTTGACGAGGAAACCGCAAATGTATAAAAAAACCCGGGACCTAGTCGATTTGAACACCACACTGTATTAAGCCGCTACAGACACTGGCCTACTACCAATCTAATTTCGGTCTGGAATGTAGTTGAGCCCTAATCAATCTCACACTGATCAAGGTATAGTCGCGTTCCTTACGCCTCTTGAACCACGCCGGATTCTGTGCACTTGATTCCCTTAGCTGATCTCACCCACAAATAAGAGTTGCTACGACCCTAAGTCGAAGACTTGATAAATAAATCTGTATCACAGAAAAGTCTATTGAATAGATAAATCTTTCTCCCACGGATATACCTATGAGTTTTGTTCCGTCTTTTGATAAATCAAGGTGAACGGGAACCAATTGATACACCGTACTTATATTCCCGAAGAAAAACCTAGGAATATCAATCACCTCACAATAATCTTAATCGATTAACGAAACAAGATATTGTGGAATCACAAACGATGAGACGAAGATGTTTGTGACTACTTTTCAATCTTGCCTATCGGAGAATAAATCTCGAGCAAATCTTAAAGAAGATAGTACTCAATCACGATTGAAAAAAGCAAGATCAAAACACGCAACTACAGAGAAATAGTTGGGTCTGGCTTCACAATCCCAATGAAGTCTTTAAGTCGTTAACTTACAGGGTTTTAGAAAAACTTAAGGTTATAGGAGAATCGACTCTAGTCGCAACTAGTATCACACAAGAGGTGTGGGGATTAGGTTTCCTAGTTGCTAGAGTTCTCCTTTATATAGTCTCCAAATCAGGGTTTGCAATCAATGCTACCTTGGTAACAAAGCATTCATATTCACTCTTAGATGAAATCATGATTAGATACAATCTAATATCTTTCAACCGTTAGATCGAACTTACCTTGTTATACACAAATGAAATGTACCAACATTTAGATAAAGGTGGTCGTACCTAAACATGTACACTTAGTTGGTTCAACAATAGTTAACCAATGGTTAACCATATGATCACTTTCATATCAACCTTATTCATCTTTATCATAACTAGTTCAAATGACTCAAATGAAACTAGTTAGAGAGTTGTTCAATTGTTTATATTCTCATAGAAGTATACAAGACACAATTGAAGCAAAATCGATTTTGATTCACTCGAATCATTTCATGAACATTATAGCCACGGTTTGCAAAAGATTGCATTCCTTAATATATAAATGTATTAGTTCATGAACAAACCGATTTTAGAAGGTAACCTACTTAAGTATGCAAACGTGTACGCATACCTAAGTAGCCGGACTGGGTTTGGTTATGCCAGTACGCGTACGGGTATGCATACCATTTCACCTTTCAAACTCCAGCAGAAATTCACGGGAATTATACTTCCCCCGATACGCGTACGCGTACGCATACTTAGCTCCCGAACTTCCATCGACCAACCAGTACGCGTACGTGTACGCATACTATGGTTCCTGGTTTTGGACTTTACACAAATGTGAATACACACTATGTTTATATCCAATCTTGGTAACATGTTCTAAACTCCTATTTCAATCATTGAAATATTCTTGGAAGACGACAATAACTATCTCACACAAACTATTAGCTTCAAAGCAATTTTCAAGTGATTGAATGATCAATACGAAACATTTCGAGTCTACATCAAATGACCTGTCTCACACAAATCATGTAAGATGTCACAAGGCGATTTCACATGATCATCTTTTGACTCCCGTCAAGAATAAAAGATGAACTTGGTTAAAGCGAAAGCTTACCAACACATATTTCGAGAAATAGATAAGCGAGATAAACTCGGCTCGAAATACCAAATGTGTATAATTGAAGTCTATATAGCAATACGACTTTTTGTCTCAAATAGGAGATAGAGTAGATAGACTTTTGAGTGATAGATGAGTTCAAGTCTCCACATACCTTTTTGTTGATGAAGTTCCACAAGTTCCCTTGAGTAGTTTTTCGTCTTTATTCGATGAATGCCATGGAGTCTAAAGCTCAACTACACTTACTATCCTAATCCGAGACTTAGCTATAAGTAGACTAGAAATCAAGACTTATAGTTTTGGCAACTAAACTTGACAAACAAGCGTGAGATAGCAACGCTTGCGAGTTCGACCGAGCAGTGCTCTAACACACGGTTTGCAAAGATTGCATTTCTTATTATATAAATGTATTTATTCATGAGTATGAAATCATACAAAACCGATTTTAGAACTTGAACCACTTAAGTTTGCAAACGGGTACGCAAACTTAAGTTAGAACATTGGTCTTAAACCAACGGTTCGCAAGCGGATACGCAAACTTTGGCTCCGGACCGAACTCAGTTGAAACCAACCATCTTTTGACTTTCGTCAAGAATAATGATGAACATAGTTAAAGCAAAAAGCTTTCCAACACATATTTCGAGAAATATATAAGCGAGTTATACTCAACTCGAAATATCAAATGTGTATAATAACGAAGTCTATATAGTTATACGACTTTGTCTCAATAAGAGATAGAATAGAAATAGACTTCTGAGTGATAGATGAGTTTAAGTCACCACATACATTTTGTTGATGAAGTTCAACAAGCTCCCCTTAGTAGTTCTTCGTCTTCATCGATGAACCGTGAAGTCTAGGCTCAACTACACATTCTATCCTAATCCGAGACATAGCTATAAGTAGACTAAAAATCAAGAATTATAGTTTTGACAACTAAACTTGACAAACAAGCTAGAGATAGCAACGCTTGCGAGTTCGACCGAGCATTGCTCTAACAGTTAGGTTTAAATCAAACAAATTAAGGTTTTATGGCAGTTGCATAGTGAAGTTCGGCTTACAATTGAAACGTATTATCAGCCGAACTACCCATTATTCTTCATTCTGAAAGTGTTGGTGAGCAGTTCGATTGATAATAAAACACGGAAATGATAGCTGAACTTCACTTTATGAAGAACAATGCTAAGTTCGGTCGTCCTATTTTTTGCTCGAGTCAGCCGAACTTAGGTTCGGCAGTTAATAAAGAGTGAAGTTCGGCTGATAAGTCATCATCCGAACCTAGGTATGTTTTAAAAAAAAAATTAGACAAGTTATCAGCCGAACCTTGATCTAGGTTTTGTAAATACATAAAAAAATTTAACTTTTTCTTTTTTTTTCGGAAAAAAAAAGATAAGAAAATTAAAATTATAATTTAGAAAATATAAATAAGGGCATTACTATCAAATCAAATACGGTGGATAAGGGGTTATTTGTTTTACTACCTAGTGACTTTATTTTTCCTTATTTGGTATGACTCAAAACAAATATATAGGTATGCCTTAAAACAAGATTCAAAACAAAAAAAAAGGTGTCGTTGGCTGGAGAGTGACCCTCATTTGGTTATTATCAACAAGGTACATACCTACTTCATAGTCCTCGCCCGTGCTCCGAGACCATGGTCCGACTGGGTACAACCTCATCATCTATTCGATAATCGTTCGGATATATGCAACCTCATCGTCTCTTCAAGGACCAGACGATGACCTGACTGGGTACAACCTCATCGTCTTTTCCAACTATATATATATATATACTAGGGATCAACTCGTGCCGTAATGGCACATGCACTAATTCTATATGAATTCTTCGCATGTGATGTGTGTATTTCACCTGTCATGGTTCAACTACATAATAATACAAAAGAATTAACAAAGTACATGTTAACCATAGCCAACCTTCGGAACCAAGTTGCAAGGTTCCACCATAAACGTTAATGAGCTCTGCACCTCCAAGCAATGCAACAATCCATTGATTTTGCAGGAACATGAATCGAGTACTTATGACTAACATCATAGAAAAAAGAAAAACATTTCTACTTCATACTTAAATAATTTCTTGACATCTTGAAAGTAATATTAATGGATTTCTGAAGGACAAATCAATTTTGCGACAATATTGAGTTTTCCTTATCTACACTAATCTCTGCTCTACTGCACCTCTTGAGGAACAAAAAAGCATCATTTACATCAATAACACTATTACCAAAGCAATTTTGAGCCAAAGATGCACACATAACTGAATCGTAAATCTCAAAAGAAAAACAACATAGCCGAATCATCTATGGCAAGACCATGTTACATTTATAATCTGTGGAACTCAACTCTGCAGGATCAACCTACGTTCTCCAATGCCATGTAGATAGTACTGCTTCATCGTCAGCAACAACCATATACCTGTTGTATTAATCATCACAAAACCCTATATCTTTCTGTAGTAGCTGATGCAAATATATAGAAGATGAGTAAGGTTTTGAACTACAATCTGCTGGATAGATAGTACTGCTTCATCGTCAGCAGTAGCCATATCCCTGTTGTATAAATCATCACAAAACCATATATCTTTCTGTAGTAGCTGATGCAAATATATAGAAGATGAATAAGGTTTTGAACTACAATCTGCTGTATAGATATTACGCTGGTGATGAACTAATAAAAGAGAGCCAAGGCCTCCATCTCCTCCTCTTCTACTTGCGGCACATAATATAGTTTCCCATTTTGCCACTGATCTCGCTTAAAGATAGTTCCTTGGGAGAAAGATATGAGTTTGGTATGGCTCTGAACCTTCGACGTGGTTGATACACAACTTCTCAAAGGAAAAGAAATACATTTCAAAGGAGCAGCAATCTATCTTATAAATGATCAATTAAAAAATATAAACATGCCAAGTTCCAAATGATCGCCTAAAAATTAAAGAAGAGGCCTTGAAAACCCAACTATTTAAAAACTCCAAAAGGATTCCATCATTAGACAAAAGTGTAAGCTGATTCAGAAATTTGAAATAATCAAATACCATATTGAAGCGACATGGACAGATGGATGTATTGAAGCAAAGTGAGTATGTGCAATCTCCATTAAGTACATGAGGGAGATCATTGCGTTTTTGTTATTGTCCGAAAAGTTGGTTCCGAACAACAAATTACAGGCACAATATCATAACTATAAAGATCCATAAAGAATTTAATACACTTAAATAGCAACAAAGATTTGGTTCAAAACACCTTAATGTACAATTTTTTACCTTTACTAACTCTCCTCGGAACCTATTTGCAACAGTATGCCTGTGTTAAAAACATCCGTATAAGTTCCACAAATTAACCAGCCACTTGAATTTTTAATCAGATTACAATCTTTAAAAAAAAAATTGAGAAAAACACAAACAAACCTTTCTTCCAAATTTAGAGTTTCCATTTCGAATTCTAATGCTTGTTTCTATGTAGACTATTATATACACTATATTCCAAATTTCAAAAAGGATTCATCAAATTCATTTATTTTTTGACCCAAAATGTGCTTCACGTGCCATATCTTCAGCCTACCAATGAATGTTGTTTTTAATACTATATAAGTATGAGTAACATCACATTTGTCCTAATAATTAAGATGATATTAGTTGTTCTTAGTTAAAAGCTACCTGGTATTAGTTAAAAGCTACCTGGTCTTAGTAAGAATCCCCACCATATGTCGGTTCAAATTTTACGATAAAACTTTATAAATTTGACACTAATTATTCTTCCTAAATTAGCCAAGCATACGAGGTAACATTTTAAAGCCGAGCCTTATGTTCGTGCAATATTTTGGTAGTCCCATGTTGTATTATTATACCCCCACCAATTCTAATCCTTAACACAAACAGTTGTTACTCCCCTGCCTCCAGTAAAATTCAATTTCTAGACGCCCTTGGAAATAAAACAAGTTTTTGACCATCATGATCGATCCCTGTAAAACTGTATCAATGAAAAACGAAAGCAAAGATCCAGGTGCACAAAGGACATAAAGCATGATGAAATTTAATAATTATTAAATGCCCAAATTCTATAATGATTTAAAGGAATATTGTGGTAGACTTTATGGCCCATGCCATAGCTGGAAGTTTTAACTTACTGTAAGCAAAAGGGTCTAGGGCCTATTACGAAAAAAGTTGTTATGAAAGAATTATGAAAGAATTTCTAACCTTGGGTCGACTTCACATATGAATCAATCAAGCTTACTTCTAGTTTTCATGATTAATTCACTTTTCTCTTTTTTGTAGCTAAATAAAGTACAGAGCAGAATACATAGGTACATAAACTTTTACCCTCACCATGAATCCCGAGAAATGACATAACTATTTCAACTGGTGATTAAAGATGACATAAGAACTCCAAAACATATCCTAGATGAACATGTACTTCAATTTATATAGGAAAGTCTTGTTTGCTCTGGTGGCTCATATTAACGTTTTCATTGTTGGTCCAGGGTTTAAGAAGTAGTCATCATGGTAGTCCCAGTTTAAAGGTTTGACCATTAATTGCATCCTAGTTTACCAACAATACAACCCCATATATGGCACATAGACAACTTAAAATCATACTTCTTATACAATATCCACTTGCACACTACATCACTTGGAATACCAGCTATTTAATAAATCAAATGATGAGAGTATCTATTACAAAAAAAGGTCATGTTGAAGCTGTAGATATGGCATTTTTCTAGGATTGCAGGGATAAAATAGGATGCAATTGTGGATAATAACAAATTACTTATGCCTATCCATTGGACCTATGTGCAAATTTTCTAACTTTAACTCAGTATAGGCGAGTCCATGCTTGTGTAAGTAATTTACCTGAATGTAATAACCAAAAAAAAAAAAGAGAACGGTAAAACTCTACATTTTGTGTCTCTGGCAAACAAAACAGAAAAAAAAAACATTTGTGATAATTTAATACATATACCGACCAAACGAACACAGCAATTAACATACTGCAAAACCTAGGGTAGAGTAGATGGAATGGTTGGTAGCTCAATATCACTGGGATTTTGGAACAACATGAAACATCAAAAAAGTTAGTATATTTCAATCTCATAAAAAAAAATTTAAGCATCTTGACAAACATAGGATCCAAAATAAGTATAAAAGGATTGTAGAATTAGTAAAAGAAAAGTATAGCTTACAAAAATGCATATGTTATTGTACTTTTTGCTAACGTTGATTGGTTCTCTGTTGCCATTATTTCTGCTTTATAAATCGTCCATCCAACTGGTAACTACAGTCGAGATATTCAAATAAAATAAAGTCATTTATCTTGTATAGGACGTCCACATATTTTGTTTTATTGGACTCACTAAATAAAATTAGTTGTCCATAGCCGTAATTGCAATAATTCTCTTGAAAATTTTACGGATCAAAACACAACACAATGCTTTTGGCTTTGCAAACAATATTTAGAAGGGAACTAATCGTCTATATGTACTTCGCCCTACCTTCCAAAGAAAAGATAAATATCACATACCAAATTCAGTAGTCACCATTTACAAAGTAAAAATACTGAAATACATAAGGATGACACATTAATCATTTACTGTATCTAAAATGGAGACCAAAATTATGTTTTTTTTTTCTTAACCCTATTCTTCAGTTTAATAAACAACCCTCTATAATCTCAAAACTCAATCTGAAAATCCATATAGTCAAGATGCAATAAATAATAAAGAAATGAAACATACAAAATAGAAAAATTTATACCTCAACAACCTCAACCACGTAAAAAAAGATTAGTTAATTTCTCACAATCAATATAAGTTAAATTCACAACAAAGAGTTCATCTTTAGAAAATTCAGTATAAGTCTCCCCACTACTTTCCTCCTTTACAAACCCCGTATCTCCACCAGGAGTCTATATTTCATCACCATCTTCTTTAATTGCAGCATAATCTAAAACAACAAAAGTTACCATCTTTGATGAAGAAATCTTGCCTCAAAACTAAAAAGAGAAAGTAGGGAATGGGAAAGATATGGAGAGGTGAAACGGTTGCTACATGAGCGTTTTGTACAGGGAAGGGAAAAAAGAGTAAGGAAGATGCAAAGAAAGTTAGGGTTGGCTAAGGACTTAACAATTCATCTTTGGGTAACGAGTTATATTACTAAGGATTAACTAAAGCACATTGATTTATCTGTTTGGAGGACAAATCTGGACCTCCACTTACATAGGCAAATATTCCCATATTTACAATCTTGTAAAAATTAAGGTCTGTGGTTCTAACTACAAAAAGGTTCATGTCTTTGGCAGCAAAAATATTTGGGTCTTCTATGAATTATATCATGTATTCATTAAGGATGAATTTGACATGTTAACTAACTATAACAGTGCTAAAGAAAATAAGTAGATGAATATCAACGCCTAAATAAATTTATAGTCCATCAAAGGAGATAAGTGAAGTATAGATTAAGTATGGCAGTTATGTTCAGCGCACCAAGAAAAAAGTAAAGCCATAATCTTTAGCCATCAGTGTATATTAACTGCACTTATAATTTGTAAATGAAGGAATTTTAAGCAGTTATGCATTGAATAAGTTACCCTTGGCCAAGATGTGTGCACCTCAGAGATATTTGTTTGGTTGTGTCTTCCGCAAACACCAAAGAAATCTCAACGTGAGAGATAAATAAATCCCAAAGCTGCATAACTGCAAACAAACAAAAAATAGCCTCACGCGAGACTTGATAACAGAATGTAATTGATAATAATGCAAACTCAGAAATTGTAATGGTCGACCATGTATGAGTTACAGGAAAATCTCAAAATCTAAAGACATCAATTGATGAAGTTAGATAACATGATAAATTCATCAATGTACATAAACCTGTCCCTAATCTACGATGTTATTATAGCTGCAGGGATCAGATACATAATGTTTCAAACTCAAGAAAACCAATTGAACACATATCTTCTTACCTTTTAACATCTCTAGAGCTTTAGGAATTCCATTAGCTAAATCCAAGCATACTGATTCTTAGCTTCTAATTAAACCCCAATAATTCCAACACATATCCAATCTAAAAATCAGAAAATCAAATCAACCCTACAATAACTAATCAATCAAATTCCAAAAAAAATACGAAAAAAAATTGAAATAATACTCATTGGGTCACCATGCATAAATACCATTGATGGTGATTAATGCAATAACTGAGTATTGAAATTTCTTACCCGCTTTGTGAAAGGTGGGTTTGTATCAGTCACTGGGAATTTTCTTTGAACATTGTGCAGACTTGTTGATACAAATCCCCATTGGTAAATCCCCTTTGATGGAATTGGCATTAACAATTTAGATCCGAAGGTACTAAAATCAACTTGAACTTGAATTTTACAAACCTTGAATCAAGGATTTGTAGATTTTGAAGTCAGGGTTTGAATTATAGGAGGAAACTGAATAATGATATTTCTGATACTAATTTAGCTCCGATATTCATCTTTTAATTATTATTCCATATATCAAAATATAAAAAATGCGAAATAAAACCCGTGTTGAAAATTTAAGAACGACAATGAAACATAGTTCGAAGAGAAGAAGAAGAAAATGATGTCAGTCCTCCATTTTTGTGTCTCCGTATTTTCTACTATTAGATTTGGAAGTGGGAACGATGTGAATGAATTTAATTAAAAGAAAGAAAACGTTTTAAATCAACCACAACCAAAGATTTATCTTCTATGAGGATAAATCTGGACTGCCACTTACACAGGCTAACTTAGCCAAAACCGTGTTTTATACTCTTGAGATAAACCTAAATCCCAAATTCATTCATTTATTAGAGCAAGTCTTATGGTGGAATCCAACCTATTCCAAGTGTGGAAAATCCATGGAATGTCAAGTCTAATGGCTTCCAAGTTGGTGTTTTCCACACAAAATCCAAGCAAGGTTCCACGGTTTGGTGGAATGGCGCGTGGAATCCATCAAAACGCCAATAATAATAGCAACGCCAATAAGAATGGCGCGGTGAGGACAAGAACGCTAATAAGAATAGCGTAAAACACTATTAAGATTGGAGCTTAGCTCCATTAAGATTAGCGTTTTTTTTTTTTATCCGTAGATTTAAAATCGAGTTGTTGAGAATCTAACGGCTAAGAAAAAAACGCTAATAAGATTGGAGCTTAGCTCCATTAAGATTAGCGTTCTTTTTATCCGTAGATTTAAACCGAGTTGTTGAGAATCTAACGGCTAAGAAAAAAATGCTAATAAGATTGGTGTTTAGCTCCATTAAGAATAGCGTTTTTAGCGCTATTAAGAATGGAGCTTAGCTCCATTAAGATTAGCGTTTCTACTATTCCACCATTACACTAGCTTCCATCCACAGTTCCAAGTCTTTGAGGTGGCTTGGAAGATGGAAGATGGATGGATTCCACCATAAGACTTGCTCTTAGGGTGCAAATTTGCAATCAAAGAGTATAAAATCAGAATTCAGATAATCCAGGGACAGAACGAAATATATACAAAAAAGCTCGTGTATGACTACCATAGGTCTGTAACCACTAACAAAGAGGAAAAGAATAGAAGCAGTACAATAATACCAGTTTACTGTGGGAAGCTTCTTGACGTGTTTCATCATAGAAAGCAACCCCAACTCCTGTATCCACAGTGAACCACAAATCAGAACTTTTCTCATTGAGGGTTGAAGAAATCAAATCTGACATCCACAGAACCTGAGCTTTCTCCTGTATCTTTATAGTCGACGTTTGTTATCATTCCTCCTAACTCATCCTCGTCGTCTAAATATGCAGCCTTTACCCGCTTCACTGGAACTATGACAGAGTAAACAGTTCCAATATCTGGATCAGTTGAGACGCTAAGCTGGACTTTATCTTCTGAGTCTATCACCACGAAATCAGATAGAGCACCAACTATATTGCTAACAATCTTCTGCTTTGCCTCGTCACTAACTGCACAACGGTCGGAAAAGAGGATCATCTTCAGTCGTTTTTTGGCAATATTGGCATTCGACTTTCTTTGTGTTGTTGTTGATGGGAATAGAATTTTCCATGCTATGTTTAAACGCTCGAAGAAGCTCATGTTTACTGCATTTAGAAGGAAACCTTCAGTTTCTTGGTTTAGAGTGTCGGGGGTGAATTTGTTATCTCCTGTGATTCCAAAAGATCGGTAAGATTGGCATCGTGTAGTATGGTTTTCGTGTTCTATGCACGGCCATTTTGTTGAAATTTCGGAGAAACTGCAAGGACCATTTAGGAAACCAGCGAAAGATACCTGTAGTATATAACAAGCAACAAAGGATCAACTTAAATAAGTATGACAACAACACCTCTGATAATTTAACAAATCTGAATTATCATATGGTCAAATTAAAGTCTGTAGAGTTGCATGAACTTAGCAAATTATGTTCTCGTATTTCAAATGTGTCAGGCCGAATCCTCACTAGAAGTATCAATCCAAAATTATCCCAATCCAAAGACTTCAAGAGCCTCCGAAATTCATATCGAAAGACAAACTTAGGGAAGAAAAATCCCTAGTCCATGTTCCTTTTCAGGCACAGCAACAACTCATGATGGTTACCCCACCGCCAAATCATAATCTGGCTAATATACTAATTCAATACTCTGTTCGGTCAAAGCCCTAACTGGGGGAGGCTCTTTAGAAAATAAGGCGAAGCATCTAACGAGGTCGATCCCAAGTTACCTGAGAGGGTTATACTATTAACGCTGTGCGATTAAGCATGCTACTCTCTTAGCAAGTGTGAGTAACTCTATAAGTAATCTAAGTATCTAATAATGATAAAACCATATAACTAAAAACTAAAGCTAAAAACATTTATGAATGCGGAGAAATAACAGTGTGCCAACTCCAGCCCTTCTTAGCATATAAGATGTCACTATTCAAAATACCATCTCTTGAGTGACCTTGCTTCTATGAAGAGAGAACTTGGCGCTTTTTTTGTTGTTGAAAGAAGCCGCTACCAGTGCAAACAACTCATGATAGTTACCCCACCGCCAAATATTTTTGTTGTGTCAGTGCCGAATACTATCAGAAAGTATCAACACAAAATTTTCCGAATACGAAGACTTCAAGAACCTCCAAAAATTTATACTGAAAGACTAAATTAGAGGGGAAAAGCCTCTAGTCCCATGTTCCTTTTAAGGCACACAAACAACTCATGATAGTTACCCCACCGCCAAATCATAAGCCGGCTAATACACTAATTCAAGACTCTTCATCGGTCAAAGCCCTAACTGGGGAGGCTCTTTAGAAAATAAGGCGAAGCATCTAACGCTGTCGATCCTAAGCTACCTGTCGAGGTTATATTATTAACGTTGTGCGTAAGAGGGTGCTACTCTCTTAGCAAATGTAAGTAACTCCAAAAGTAATCTAAGTATGTACTAATTTTAAAACCGTATAACTAAAAAATAAAGCTAAAAACATTTATGAATGATGACAATAACAGTGCCAAGTCCACCCCTTCTTAGCATATAAGATCCACTATTCAATATACCATCTCTTGGGTGACCTTGCTTCTATGAAGAGAGAATATGAACGTAATCGGAAAAATAAGCAAGCACTAAATTGGCATGAAATTAGCTCCTAGGAACTTTTCTTATCAATGATCATAGCTTCATAACTGTGACAAACATGCAAAAGAGGAGGTAGTTTAAAAGGATTTATAATGAGCCAAGTTACCAACAGTCACTGGCACATTAAATTATCTGCAAACAAGAAAATTCTCAAATGCTAGCACCAGCAACCGCTAAAAGAAAATTCTCGATTCTTCAGGAAACTCAAATGCTAGCAGCCTTACCAGTAATTAAGTAAGAACAAAACACTATAATCAAGCCATTTTTCACAAATTTGAAGGAAACCCTAACAGATAGAAAAAAATCTCAAACAACATCCAAATTTCTCCGAAACCCAAATTGCAGAAGAAACCCTAATTCCGGTATACCAACTAACAAATGCGAATCCTCCAGAAACCTAATTTAGGTATTTTTGAAGCTTCAAATTTGGGGAATTACATACCGTTGAGAGAAATCGGCGTATGAAATTTCCCCAAATTAGCATACAACATTGACTAAAAAAGTTAAATGAATCATGAGTTTTACATTTTCAATCATGTTTCTGAGATGTCAATCGATTGAAAAATTGGGGAAAAAGGAAGTGAAAACCTACCTTGGAAGATGAGGAAGGAGAAGGTCGAATGGGATGCACAGAATAACAAGGCAGTGTTGCGGAAACCCTGAAATCACCATACATTGCTGCCATTCTCTCTCTATCTTCTCCGATTCAACTCGTTCTTCTCTACACTTTTCCTCCTCTCCAGTCTCAGTGTGTGACTTCAGGTGTTTGTTTGGTAAATGAAAATCGAAAGTTATGCGCCCAACATGTTTTTTTCAATTTTTCATTTTTTTTATTCTGTAAAAAACGGTTCGCATTTGTATCGTATCAATACTCAGAGATACCGGTACATTAGACCTATGTGTTTGAAGCCATTTGTATTATGGACAACAGTGCAATCTCGGATCACCGGTTATTGAAAAAATTATTTTATTAATGAGATAGGATCTTCTTCTCTCTCGAGGTTAGACGAACCTTCTGTTCCCATAAAACAGTTGATTGTTGATAGTTGTTATCCCTCCTATCTTTCTGATGAATCTGATTCAGAAGTAGAAAGGGAAGCAATCAAGGAAAGTGTTGAGATTCTTAGACGTTTTGGCATTCAGGTTTCCGAGGTCAATAGCCTGAAGAGTAAAGTCAACAATCTGATTAGTAAGGTTAAGGAAAAGGATTCACATATCGGGATTCTTCTTGAAGAAAATGTTGAAGTGAATATGCAAATTATTTCGCTTGAGGCACAACTTGAGAAAAATTTCTTGGAACTCCAACGTCTACTGGATGCTCCAACTCCATGTAGTACGTGTAAATTTGAGAAATTATAATTATCTATGGGTTCTTTAAAAATAAAAGAATTGGAGGAAGTAATTGCCAATGTTAGCCTTGATAACTCCAGTAAATCTCTTTTAGAAAACCATGTTCAAAGTATGACTACTTTGACAAAGGATGTTCAGATAAGTTTTTCTGGCCAAGAAAAATCTATATTTCATTGAAAGAAAAGCTCTTGTGGTAAATCTGTACAGATTGACCCTATCAAGGTTCATAAAATCTGGTACTTCTGTAATACATAAGAACTTGTTCGAAGGAAGTGTAAGGTTAGATTGGAAAACAGTCGGATTAAGACTCTTCAAGAAACCTTGAATTTCATCTTAAAAGAAGTTACTAACATGCAAAACACAAAATCCTCGTGTTTTGAAACAAGGGATATCGATTCTCGGATCAAGGAACCTTTCAGAAATGTTAGTACAACTTACTCATCAAACTGAACAAAAAGAAAGAGATTTGGTACAAATTCTAAGAAAAACCCGAATGATTCATCACAGACTTAGGTTCCAATAAGAACTCGCTTTGAGAAATCCAAGGACTTACCAGTTAAGAAGACTGTCCAACTTGTGAACATGAACCTGATGATTCCAGGTTATAATGATATCATCGACATGTTATCTTGCACCTTTCAGATGCAGAAGAACTCAGGTAAAGTTTCTAACTTCATCTCTCTTCATAATGATTGTGGGTTTTATGATAACTTATCGAAACCAAAAGGTAAACATAAAAGTATATTAAAATCGAAACATGGAAAAGGCCTGGATGGTGAGTATGAAAATACTTACCCTGGTGTTTTTTAAGCAACGAAACTGTAATCCTCATCATCCTATAAAAATCTTGTAAGATGAGGATTTAAATAAACAAGTTTTCTATTTGTCTCAAATAGTTCTGCTTTGTGACATATCTCTCCTTGTTTCTTCTAAGAAAAAGTACTTGAAAAAGAGGGGGTCTAACAACCACACCCAATATTTCGTTCGAAAATCTGAATAGACAAACTCCAATATACTTTCAAGAGAATCAACTAGACAGTTAGACTCAATCTAAGATAAGTATATCAAAGAGTTAATATCTCTATCTCTTCAATTCAATCTGCAATCAGCAAATAGAAATTTGCGAGCCCGATTGAATACAAGAGATATAACTTGAACGATACCAAATACTAATGTTCAAGGATCAATCAATTTCAATCAATAATCAAAGGTTGGATTTCTCAATTGATCGATTCAACGCACAACCTGTGATATTTCAATTATATAACAAAATATAATGAGGAAAAGAAATAACACAGACACCATAAGTTTTGTTAAAGAGGAAACCGCAAATACAGAAAAACCTCGGGACCTAGTCCAGATTTGAAAACCAATCGATGCGCTCGTGCGGAGATGTTCCTTTGCTTTTCTGACTAGTACGGTTAACTTTCAAATTTACTTTGTTTTTTCCTTGAGCTCTTAATTGACTTTTAGCTGCAAGTTTGACTTGGTTAATATCCAAAACTCGAAGACTTCTTTACTTTTTACCTAATCATTTATAACTACCACACATCTTGTTAACAACAACTTCAAGCACTACTTCGGAAAAATCAAGTAGGCAATATAATTCTCCCTATGAACCGTAGATTTTTGAAGATTACATTAATATGCAGTAATTTTAGAGCATTGCTCGGTCGAACTTGCAAGCATTGTTATCTCAAGCTTGTTTGTCAATGTTAGTGTTCAAAACTATAAGTCTTTATTTCTAGTCTACTTATAGTGATGTCTCGGACTATGATAGTTTTGTGTAGTTGAGCTTTATACTTCACGGTTCATCATTTAAGACGAAGAACTACTAAGGAGAGCTTGTGGAACTTCATCAACAAAAAGGTATGTGGAGACTGAAACTCATCTATCATTGGAAAGTCTATTTCTATTAATTATATCTCATATCTTTGAGACATAAGTCGTATTACGACAGTTTTCATTCATACACATTTGAGACTTCGATCTGAGTTTATCTGACTTATATATTTATTGAAATATGTGTTGGTAAGCTTTCACTTCACTCAAGTTCATCTTGATCATGTGAAAATTTCCGAGTAACATCTTACATGATTTTTGTGATACAATCATTTGGTGTAGACTTGAAATGTTTCGTTATGATTATTTCAATATATTGAAAATTGCTTTGATGTTAATAGTAAGTGAAAACGACCATTTTCATCCTCTAAGAATGTTTCAATGATTGAAATAGAGTTCAGAACAAGTGGATACAAACATAGTGTGCGTACTTGCACATGTGTTAATTCATGGCCGGGAACCATAGTATGCATATCCGTATGTGTACCTGTTGGTTTGAGAAATCCGAGAACCTTAGTATGCGTACACGTATGCGTAAGTTTCATGTCCATGAATTTCTGCTGAAGTTTGAAAGTGTTAAGGTATGCGTACATGTTCGCATACTGGCGAACCCAAACTCAGTCCGGGCACTAATTAAGATATGCGTACCCATTTGCGTACCTTAGTGAGCAATGTTCTAAAATCGATTATGTTAATGAACTAATACATTTATATAATAAGGAATGAATCTTTGCAAACAGTGGCTATAATGTTCAAGAATTGATTTAAGTGAATCAAATCAATTTTGCTTCAATTGTGTTCTTGTGTACTTCTATGAGAATATAGCAATTGAACAACTCTAGAACTAGTTCATTTGAAGTCATTTGAACTAGTTGTGGTTAACATGAATAAGGTTGATATGAAAGTGTTCATATAGCTAACCTCGGTTAACTACTATTGAGCCAACCCGGTGTACATCTTTAGGTACGGTTACCCAAACCTAAATGAAACGTGCATTTCATTTGTGTGTGACAAGCTAAGCTCAATATAATGGTTGAAATATATTAGCTTGAAAGGAATTAGGTTTTCATCTAACGGTGAACATTGAATGCTTTGTTACTAAGCTAACATTAATTGTAGACCCGATTGGACTTAAAATAAGAAGTAATGTTGAAAATGAACCTCATATTTTTAAGAGTCGTGCTATAACATGCTCGTTCGCATAACTTAAAAAATACGATCGCACCTTTGCACCGTTGGATTCTCCATTTATCAAGATACGCTAGATTAGATTCTCCTAATGAGAAAAATATATACTTAATTATTTTATAGCCCTCTAATTATATTTTGTAGGAAATCTTGATCCGATATGTCACTCATCACCATTGTTACATTGTTTATCGTTTCAGTAGAAGATGATATATAAACTTCATTACAAAAAGAGTGATGAGAATAATAGTTATTTCATGGAGGTTTTTTTTTTCTTTCTTTTTTTGGGGTTGCAATGCTCGAAGGAATTAGACAAGAAAATGGGTTGATGATGAATCATTGAGTCGGATTAAGGAAACATCACTGATAAGAAGTGGATCAGAGAAATCTTGAAATCAAACGTTATGACTAATTGATTAAAATTCTTGGCTCAAATGAATCATATTCATTCTGTTTTTTTTTCTTCTTTTTTTCTTTTTTTGAGCATGTTCTAGGTTATTGATGCTCATCAATGGAGAAAATATTTTTAATGGTCATCGATTTATTGAGATTATGATGATGTAAATAAAGCTGGTACGAACCCCTATTTCATATTCATGCCTGATTCTCTGGTTCATCGAGAGAGAACGAAAAGAATTTATCATCGAAGGACTTGTATGCAAGTAATTAACAAATAGAGGTTTAAGAAAAGCTAAAATTCGGATAACATGTACTGAGGTTTGTGCATCTCCGAGATGTGATAATCTAAAGTTATCTAACGGTGCAAAGGTGCGACCGTATTCTTTGAGTTATGTGAACGACTGTGTTATAACACGACTCTATTTTTAATTGTAGAAATATATAAGGAACCCCATGTTTTGTACTCTCTCTTCCTTAAACCCATCATTAAGATGTTATATGATAGTGTACCCGTATGCGTACTGGCAATCAATGAAAGTTTTGTTCTCTCTTCCTTAAACTCGTCATTACGAAGCTTAACAGTAGTTCATGTAATTTGCAACATAAAAGATATTTGAGAGTTATAACATAAAAGATAATTTAGGGATCAAAATATTTGACTTTTTTAACGTGTTTTTATTAAAATAAACATAAAAAAGGTTAGTTTAGAAGTTCTTTTGGAATTTTAATGTTGAAAACGTTGTTTTAGGATTAACATTAATTTAGTGAGATAGTTTGGTAAGATAAAAAGGGGTTGGCGTGATAAATTAGGTTGAGTTATTTTAGAAAATTATTTATAAAATCACGTTTTATAAAATTGAATTATTATAATTTAGGTGAATGGTTATTTATGCTATCAAAGTACAGTTACAACGAACTGTAGGTTACTCTTGCATACAATTTTATTGGTTTATTTTTGGTAGTGGAAACATTTGAGGAGCCCAAGTTTGGTTTCTCTCTCTTTTACAAAGACCATCAAACTGAAGTATCTTAAGGAGAAGTTTGAAAACACGAATTAAAGAAGTTTGGAGGATGGTTGGGACCCCAAACAAATTTGCTATACAGCTGCATACATGTTCTTAATCTTGGGCACTAAGGTATTCCCTGACGCTAGTCGGAACAGGGTGAGTGCAAACCACCTACAATACTTGCATCCATTAAGCTATTCTTGGGGCACCGGAACTCTAAGTCCGAGGGTGAGTGCAAACCACCTACAATGTGAATTTTTCATTTAATTTCCTCTATTAAAAATGTTTCTCTGCATTGTGACTGACTATATGTGATTTATCTTTTTGGTTTGCAGGACGCCGATCCTCCTAGTTTAAAGCCTAACCATCCTCTGGATGTTGTGCCCCTCCGAGCCGGCATAAGAAGCCTTCACCTCAACATGGGAGCGGCGTCGGGATTCCGGGCTGGATTTGGGAAACTATAATTTCTGTGGAAGTCTTTCTCTTCGCAGCTGTAGAATTTATTCCGTTGAGAGACCATAGGTTAACACTCAAGTGACTAGGTTAAAGGTTCGATAGTTTTGTTATTGTTTTGGTGAATCCATTGTTATTGGCCACTATGGATCCACTTTAATTTCTTAACTTCTAGCCACTATTTTACTGACTAACTTGAAATTCATAATTAATAGAAATTAATCTCACTTCTAAAACACATCTAACACTACCTAATTTTAGGATTAATTCTCACCGTTTGTAAAGATCTAATCAATAAGTAAATTTAGAACTTACAAAATATTTTGAACCAATATGTACAACAGCCTCGATACTCATAGTTCGTCATGATGCTAATACACTATCAAACAACAAGAAAAATTATTTTGTGTTTTATGTGATACCACGTGTATCACATATACATTATATGTATAACTCATGGATATGTATGTGTTCTTAGTTAAGAGGTTTTTGGGTATATAAGAACAACTTTTAGGATTTAATTTGAGTGATATACATTTGGAAACTCATACCAAATTTAGGATTTAACTCATGCATATATATGTCTTGGATTTTTAGGTTTTTGGAGTTTCCTATCAAGTTGTTTCCTAATTATACTCAAATTCCTAAAATAGTGGTCACAAACCGATCCTATTTACGGAAACTCCTAAGTGTTCACTAATATAAATACCTTAAACTTGAGATGAGTTTTATCATTCTAGTATTTTTTGCATTCAAGTTTGTCTCTCATGACTAGTTTTCACAACAACATGGAAGAAACTCTTGATAACAACTACCGTGGTATTTGATCGAAAGGGAAAAAGAAAATAACTCTGGCTGAAGATGAAGTTGATGTATTTAATAATTCTGAGGATCATCCTAATGTTAATTGCTATTTTGCATATGATCACCGGGATATAGAACAAGAAGAGATGATTTCTGCTAATGTTGTTTATGATTTTCTTAAACAATTTGAAGAAGCAAAGATTAAGCTTGTTGAAGCCTTCAAAAGTCAAGATATGCTAAGGACTGAGTTGGAAAAGGTTTCATCTGACCTTTTTCTTATGAAATCGCATGTCAATGATCTTCTCAATTAAGAGATCTTTCATGAAGAGTTCGTGGATGTTGTTGATGATAAGCTCAAGGTCTCAAAACTGATGATGTATTTTTGGTGGTATCTAGTTACATGTTTTTCTTCTTTCCTTGGTACTAGTTAACAACTTGTAGGAATTTTGTTCTTATTGTTTAAGAAGGAACACTAGTTTTTGGAGTATTTCTTATTGTTTAAGGAGGAACACTAGTTTTTGGAGTATTTCTTATGCGTTACATTAGCTATTCCAAATATTATCATCTTGCATGTTTAAAGTTTATTTAATTAAATTTTATTTTGGAAGATGAATTGCAATACCTAATCTTCATGGATTATATATATGTATTCCTTATTTTATTTGCTCTTTGATATCGTATTCTGGTGATTAAAACATGTATCTCATAGTTTATCATAGGTTAAGCTCTTAAAACTTGCAAAATTGGAGTAAACTATTTTGAGAATGACATTTTTGATTTCTCCAGGATACCGTAAGATATTCTTTATGGATCAACTTACTTCCTTGAATGCTCACCGCCATGGGATAAGTGGTGAACTTTAATCTCTAAGTTCATACATGGCTAGAGAAGTTATAACTATTATGTTGAATCATATCACACAAATTGTTCTCTTTTTCGTAACTGGCACATACAATAATTTTTTTTTCTCACAAAAATCTTTTGAAAAGACGAGGGTACCCAAATATACCTCAATCTAAAACTTTTCCACCTATAAGTCCTCTTACAGGAAGTGATTGTTTATGGACTGATTCGAGACAACACAACGAATCGGTATTCACACTTTGTGTGATCGTCTATGTATACGAGATCGAGACAATACAATAATCAAAGTGTGATTACTTGATAATAGGTTCCGACTTAACCAAACTTTGTAGGATCAATATCAAGTAATACGGAATTAACGTTTGTGTGATTTACTTTAAATTATAATAACAACAATTATAATTGTGGAAAACAAAAGTAAATGACACAACAAGATTTTGTCAATGAGGAAACCGCAAATGCAGAAAAACCCCGGGAACTAGTCCGAAATTGTATACTCTCAGAATTAAGCCACTATACAAAATATAAACTAATTTCATATAGTTGAGACCAAGCAACTAAGCCTATAGTTCACCTAGTTTCTTCAGTATCCCTGCACTTCTGACATTCGATAAGTGCACGACCGGAACAATTCCTTTGGTTCATATTCCAAACGAAAGAAAGGAATAACAACTGCATTGCGTACCAACCCTATTCAATCTCAGTGATATGAGTTTGACAAACGCTCTTATGTTTAATCCGATAAACTTCATTCTCGGGTTTTAGATCTATCTATTCAACAACTACCAAAGTAGTCGTGTTTAGACTTTGCAATCAACCAATATAGAATCCACCAAGATACTATATAGAGATGCTTGATTACGCAACTAATCAATAAAATCTATCAAAGATAAACGATTATAGTTGGATCCCATCCGATCAATTTTTGTGCACACCAAAGATTATGAAACCAATAAGAAATTTTCTTTGTCTTCAAATCTTCTTACATCTTCAATAAACACCTGCACACCACAACTTGAATCCATTGTAATCAATCACGCACATAATGGAGTCTGTTAACAATGGAATATCACAAGACGTCTTTAGATCTAAAAACAGTTCTAAAGATCCCGTTGACACTTGATCTAGTTTGAGTGAATCTTATATCAGAAGAGAAGATTCTCAAGAATAAATAAAATAGGTGCGATTAAAGTTCAACAACCGTTAGTCAATCAAATCAAATCGAAAACTAATAATACTGTAATTATATAGTTTTGTTAGAGCATGGCTTGGTTGAACCCACCAAGCGTTGGTATGTCAAGTTTGGTTGTCATATTTTAGTGAATCAAAACTCATATTAAGAGTCGCTTGATTACATACTAGAGTCAACTTCGTATAGGTTAGCTTGAAATTATTAGGATGTGAGACATTACAAATATTGCGAAGACTTGAAGATGTGAAGAAGAAAGGAGCTACAACGACAACAATCATCCTTCCACTTGAGGTTAGTGATATTTGACTTGAACTGTTTCATTCCCTAACATATCTTTCAAGTCGTGCATATTTTAAACATAACTGTGAAGCATATATGAACTCTAGATAGACATAGTATTAAGGAATACAATACGAGGTTTATTGCTTAACCATTAAACTTTGTAGATAAGACATCGCCATAATCATTTGAATGCTAATTTTATCATCATTTCGATAAAATTAGGGTTTTGAATCCAGAGCTCTGCAGAAACATGATTCTGAGCAGATTCAAATACTCTGATAATTTTATGTTGATTCCATGATCAACGTTTTTATTTATTTTACTCGACCCAACAGTCAGTATCTTAAATTAATATTTATTTTGGTCCTGCTACCAACAATTCATCAAACGAGCAATATTTTCTCAAACCGGCAATATTTGCTCAAACTAGCAATATTCGCTCAAACTAGCAATATTCGCTCGAACCAGTAATATTTGCTCGGATTCAATAATATTGGTTCAACTATCAATATTATTCGACAATTCAAAGAACACAATTTGCCTGCCTTAGGTAATGCACATAATAATACCCCGTCTCAGCAGACATATATTTGATTCATGAGTTTCAAAACATTTGCAAAACATGTTCAACTCAACAATACACTCATCGTCCCACAAAGTCAGCAACTGACTCCACAATCACGAGATATCAATCGTGTCACATGGGGGATATTAACTAGGGTTTTGGTCTCAAGGTCTCACGGCACGTGTGTTCACCCATGATGAGAATGTGAGCAAGTCATGCAATCGGTTGGAAGATCCAAAAAGTAGTGGGTGGAAAATTAATCAAGTCTCCCGCACGATGAGCAAATCGGTTTTAACACGATTTCCCACTTCCCCACTCTCTAATTCCAAAGAACCGTCACACTTCATGGGATCATGGTGTTTTCAACTCCGGCATTATAAAATGTCTCGAAATCCCGATAGAAAGTACAAGATTCGAACACTCAACATTCGTCTAAAAGAATTCTCGGCAAGTTCATACAGGACAATCTTTCGCTCTACACGAACTCATCGTCCGAGCATTCACTCTCAATTGAGCAAAATTCAATCATTCAGAGCATTCTTACGCCGAATTCACAACACACCTACAATCTTAGATCACCATTGAGCTCACACATTTCTCGGGCCTTCCCTCCTGCGGATCAACCCATCCTGTCTTGTGACCGAATTGACTCCGAGAACGGCCATTGTTCTTGGTTTAGGCCGGAGTCTTGGCGTATTGATCTCTTGAACTTAAAGCACTCCTTCTTTGCAAGGCATCCAGGTGAGGTTCAACATTTCGCTCGGTTCAAGGAGTCTCCACACGGTCGACTCTTCAATTCCGTAAAACCAACAAATCGTTTTCCCCATCTACAACTTGTATGTCTCATACTAGTCTTTCTAGTTTAACCTATAGGAAGTTGAATCTAGTACATAATTAAGCAACTCTTTAAATGAGTTTTGATTCACTAAAATATGACAACCAAACTTGACATACCAACGCTTGGTGGGTTCAATGGAGCTATACTCTAACATCTTGTATCTTAGTGCCTCTAACATTAAGATCGTTATTTTTTAACTTCTTTGTTCGTAATTGGCGAGTAAATTTGTATGTACGCAAGGAAAATCACTCTCTTGTGATTAGAGTCAAGGTCGCTTATGTTGTTCTTCTGGGAATGAAATTAAATGGGGGAGAGTTCTTTTGAACTTGTGCTTAATGGTAATATTTTTGTGGGGAGAGCGGACGTAGAAAGGAGATTATTTATACCTTATGTCTCCTTGAAGCAAACCGAGATTCTTGGTGAAATCGTCTAAGCTAAAGGTATGTATGTGTTCTCTAGTCTTGAAACTCTTTTGATTAATTCATGATTATCCCGATTTTTCTCCTTCACCAATTCAGTTGACAGAAGTGGTACCTTAATTATGCCTCATTTGCAAAGAAGACTAATCATTTCTTTGCCTTATGTCCCTGTTTCAGGAAATTAATGCGATGCTTTCACCTTTTCAATTTCTTCTGTTTCAGGAAAGGTAATACTTTCATTTTTTTCTTCTTCAATTTGGCCTATTTTTAGGCAAAACGAAACCGTGAAAGTATCACTTTTCCCGAAACAATAGTATATGCCTACCCGGCGAAAATGGTTATATGTTCCGTTTTTCGGCTGTTGGCCCTTCCCACCGTGGCAACGGTTTTCTAGTTAGGATTTCTTTTTCTTGTTTACTAAATCACATATTATTCAAACACTAATCATAATAATTATCCCATGAGTGATCCAGGAAGATCGATGCTAAACCTTTAGATGAATCAAAACAAAAATTTAGGTCAAAACCATTTGACAAGGTGTATGCTAGTTCAGACAACTTATAATATCCTGGTACTAAAGTCATGGACAATGTTAATGCACCACAATGATACCAACTTGCTTAAAATCTAAGGGGTTCAAGTAAAGCACCGATGCGTAGGATATAGGCAACTGTTTTTTTTTTTCTTTTTTTGGGCGAAGGCAAATTGATGTAATACATGGATTTATGGTTGTACCATCTCGTCAACAAGTTTGGCAGCCTGGCGAGATTGGGGTATACTCAAACTAATTGGGGTATACCCAATAAGACAAAATAGGGTCATTTTGAAGTAAAACCAAGCCACCCCTTAACCTTGTATTTTCAAAATGGCAAAATTGCCCTCGTTTAATTAACACTAAAATTTTGATTAGATTAATTAATTAAGTTTAAATTAATTGAATAGATTAAAACTTATGAATTTTAAGTTATGAAATTTTGTTTTTGATTGAACTTTTGTGGGATGATTTTTGATGATTTTTTTTTTTATTGTTGTTGAGAATATCTCTTTTTACGAAAATGAAGCACACAACCGAAATACTTGAAAAAGGGATTGCAAATATGTTATATGAAATCATACTCAAAATCAAAGAATAAATCAACACTTTCAGTTCTGAAAATATGAAAAGCTCGGCAAGATCTTCATCATCGACCCCGCCGACCAAAAGTGGCCAAGCAAGCTCTTCATCGTCGACCTCACGCCGCCAAAGTGGCCCAAGCTCTTCATAGTCAACCCCGCCTCCAAAAGTGGCCGAAGATCTTCATCGTCGACCTTGCCGACTTTTTTGTTTTTTGACATACAGGGAGATGATATAAAATTTATTGGCCGGCAAGGTATTCAAAAATACCCTTCCGCTGTTTTTTGCCTACGAGGTATTCAAAAAAATACCCTTCCTATGCGTTTTTGGCCTAAGAAGGTATTCAAAAAATACCCCGCCTAAGGCTGAAAAATTTACGATGCCGCCATGGCTGTTATGAAAAGTCGGCAAGATATGCATGTTACGACCTTTGCCGACCAAAAACACGAAATCATAAATTTCGATTTCCAACCTAACACAACAATCAATCACACAACACAATGATGGGTTTGAGTTTAAACATCATTTATAGTCTTATTTTCGCCGGTAGAGTCAACAATTTTTTAGAAAATCAAAGTTGAAGATTTTTATAGGCTTTGGTTGATGGAAGATGAAGATGAAGAAGAAGAAGAAGAAGAAGAGAAGATGAAATGAAGAGAATAAAAACTGATTTAGGGTAATTAAGATTATTAATGGGTAAGGGTAGTTTTGTAACTTACCCATTAGGCCTCCTCCTAAAACCCACAAAAAGTGTCCCTTTAAAATTGGGTATACCCCAATTAGTTTGAGTATACCCCAATCTCGCTAGGTTTGGCAGGTAGCAAGTTGCGAATAATTCATGTTTTTTATGTACTAGTCGGAACCGAATAACTCCGAACCGGATGCGTGTACTTTGTGGCCTACGCAAATAATACACGTTCGTAACGAATTTTCATACAATTCGTTAAATAAACCTTCTTCGGATTTTTGTATAATTCACGTTAGTAATTCGTTAAATAATTCATTAAATAAACCTTCTTCTAAAAGAAATAGTGAGATTAATTTTGCTAAATAAACCTTCTTCGAAAAGAAATTACCGAGAATCACCCAAGAGCAAACCAGTGCATGTCAGTTTTGGTTAACATTGTACACCCTCCGTCCCACTATTAAGTGACCTCTTTGATTTTACATTTTGTCCCACTAATAAGTGACATATATCACTAAACAAAGAGATATTTATAAAATTATCTTTTTAGTTAATTATAAAAAATATAAGAAATATGCATAATTTGATAGGCATGTTTATATTTGTTACATAGGTGTTTTAAAATGTTTATCAATAGTATGAAGTTTGCGAACATCCGTAGAGTAGTTTGAGAGATAAATCATTTCTAAATGTCACTAGTTATTATCCACATAATTGTAAAGAATACTTAAAAGTACTTTTTTCCTTGTTTGCCTTAAAAATTGTGCAAACTTAAATTAGGTCACTTAATATTGGGACAGAGGGAGTAAAATATACAGTGATAATCTTTTTAACATAAAAGTACCAAGTTTGGCACGCATCATTGGAACTCCGGACTGGACACGTATACTTTGTGGCCTACACAAATATCTACGTTCATAACGAATTTTCATATAATTCGTTAAATAAACCTTGTTGGAATTTTTAACCTGGCTTGATTGGGGTATACCCAAACTAATTGGGGTATACCCAATGAGACAAAATATGGTCATTTTGAAGTAAAGCCAAGCCACCCCTTAACCTTGTATTTTTAAAATGGCTAAAATGCCCTTTTATAATTAACACTAAAAAATTGATTAGGCTAATTAATTGAGTTTAGATAAAAATTTTGAAAATGAAAATTGATGAGATTAAACCTTTAATCTGTCTTGTGAGTTAGATTAAGATCAAAAAATTTGGTTTTCAAAATGTCAAAGGCCTTAAGGTATAGGTTTGAAGAAGGTGCCGTATATATGGCCAAACATGGTCTTTGTTTGAATAAAATGCCGACCAATTTTAGCCGGCAAGGTATTTAAATGAAGAACATGCCGACTTTATTTTTTTTATAACACTTGAGATGGCTATTGAAAAATATTAGTGTGGCAAGGTCTCAAAAAAACCTCCGTTTGGTTGGTGAAAAATACCACTTGGGCGATAAGTCGGCAAGGTATTTAAATGAAGAACATCTTGACTTTATTTTTTTTGACACACAGAGAGGGCTATTGAAAAAATATTAGCTCAAGGTCTATAAAAAACCCTCCCGACTGAGAAAAATACCCCGCGGCATTATAAGCCTACAAGGTCTTTAAAAATACCCCGTCGGTACTGTATTAGCCTCAAGATGGTCTTCATAAAATACCCCACATTGTTTAAAAATTACAATCGCCATGGCTATTATGAAAAGCTCGGCAAGATATGCATGTCTCGACCTGCCTATTGTATTGGCTAAAGGTCTTCAAAAATACCGCCGCACGTACGTTGAAATTTTTTACAGTCGCCATGACTATTATGAAAAAGTCGGCAAGATATGCATGTCACGACCTTTCCGGCAGAAGACACAAAAATCATAAATTTTGATTTCTAACTTAATATAAGGTATCCGAGATTGGGTATTATTTTCTACCCAATTTCAAAACCCGTATGATTCATTTTTTTTTTTTTTCTGTTTTTTTTTAAATCATCATGTATGATTAGAGTGAATACAGTTTTTGGGAAAACAATTTGAAATTATTTTTAGGAAGGATTCAGCCGGCAAGGTTTGGGGGGGACAATTTGGTCTTTCAATATCATTTAGACACCCCTTAGCACACTAGGTTGGATGGCTTTAAATTTGGTATACCCCAATTAGTTTGGGTATACCTCAATCAAGCCAGGATTTTTAACAGTGAAATGTCATATTTCCACCTTTTGGACGCATACATGGACACAAATTAACGAATTAACATTAAAATGTATTTAACAGAAAATGGGTTATATAGCCAAAAATACATTTTTTCTGGGCCAAATGGACAGGTAGAAATTCAGGCTGGGTCAAATAACCAAAAGAATTTTTTAATGTGGAGAGACGTTACGGCCCTTTTGTAACTGTTCACCCACCACGTTATGGATCAAATGGACGAGATCCAGCTCATTCTTATGCTGACCATCATATCCCTGAAACAATCTTAAAATTCTCCACCGCACTCATTCACCACCGCACTCAACACCACCATCATCAATTAACCAGTCACCACCACCACTACTACCACCTACTTTAACTCTTGTTCAGTCACCATCGCTACCACCTTTATTAACTCTTTTTTCATATCACACCACCTTCACCAACTCTCCACCCGATTACAACCACCACCGCCTTCACCAACTCTCCACCCAATTACAATCACCACCGCTTTCACCATCTTATGTCATGGTTACCCCTACCGTGACTAACTTCATCGGAGTTTATAACATCACCACGGGTGACATTAATTTTATTAGCCAACACCACCAATATTTAGACTTAATTTTGTTTAAGATCCAAAAATATTTTCCCTAATTTGTATGATTACATATTTATCAAAGTCAAAATTGTGCACTTGCAGAATTCGCTACATCCTTGAACATTAATACCACCAGCACTAGTCACATCATTTCTTCAAAATAAGTACATCAAACAATTCAATTAGAACCACTTAACCCAACCTAAAACAGGATGAAACCAACAGCATCCCTATCTAAAAAAAAAATGAAATCAATTTCATGCTATTTTAAACATAGATGAAACCAATATCAACCCAATCTAAAACAAGATGAAACCAGTTTCATCTCGGCTTATATATGGATGAATCCCACATCAACCCAATATAAACACGATGAAACCAATTTCATCATATATTAAACATAGATTAAAGCAATCTAAAACAAGATGAAACCAGTTTCATCCTGGCTTAAATATGGATGAATCCAACATCAGCCCAATATAAACACGATGAAACCAATTTCATCCTATATTAAACATAGATGAAACCAATATCAACCCAGTTTCATCCTGGCTTAAATATGGATGAATCCACCAGCCCAATCTAAAACAGGATGAAACCAAACATGATGAAACCGATTTCATCACGGCTTAAACGTGATGAATCATCTGAATATATCTTGTTTTATCACCTACAACCCTTCACAACCACCACCACCACCATCATTAATCAAGTAATCTCTTGTAATAAACCAACTCATCATCACAGATCGATCAAGCCGAAGAAAGAAAAAAGAAAAACAGATCGACCATACCAAGTACAAAAATGAAGAACTATCAAACCAATAAAAAAAAAAAGATCTAGGTTAAGAATGAGAAGCACCAATTACAAAATAAATAAATAAAAACAGATTAATCAACTTTGAAGATTAATTGATTAATTTGTATTGATTGATTGAGTGATTGTGTGAATGGTGTCCTAAATTGAAAAATTTCCAAACTATTCTGAGAAAGATATTCGGAGGGGATGAATGGTGTCCTAAGTAATGAAAAGGAAATCCAGGGGAAGTGGGGAACTAGGAAGTCTTATTTTAGTCAACAAATCAACGGTTCGCGAGTTATAACCCCAAAGGTGTCACTATCCATCCACAAAAAACCCATCAAAACAAAAGTAACACAAAAACCCCAACAAAACAAAAGTAACTCGCGGTTGATGAAACCAAAATTTGGTTTCATCATAAAATTTGATGAAACCAATTTTGAAATTTGGGGTTTTTGTATCAATTTTTAAAAATTTGGGATTTTTGTATCAATTTTGTTTAAGATGGAGTTTTAATGGATCCCAACATTTGAGTAGAGTTTTTGTACCACAAGTTTGGTCACCTTGGGTTTTTATGACTAGTTTTGACAAATCAATTTTTAATTGAAAGTTACTTGTCGT
The DNA here is from genome assembly GCA_023531295.1 of Papaver armeniacum. Classification (NCBI taxonomy): domain Eukaryota; kingdom Viridiplantae; phylum Streptophyta; class Magnoliopsida; order Ranunculales; family Papaveraceae; genus Papaver; species Papaver armeniacum. The sequence continues at coordinate 17,819 of JAJJWW010010224.1, read as the reverse complement.
CTCGAGAGTGTCAACATACATTCACCCTAAGCAGTGGGGCCCGCGTTAATGAATAAGCAGTGGGGTAACTCTGTCCGTGTGCGTTAATGAAAGGGTAAGTCTGTCAGTGTGCGTTAATGAATAAGCAGTGGGGCCCGCGTCAAAAGAATTAGAAAAAAATCAGATTTAAAAAATAAAACCTTCGGTGATATATCCGATGGTATTAAGGGCTCCACAAAAGAGTTTTGAGGGCTCCTAAGAGCAACTGCAGTGGGCGACTAAACCCTTTTATTTGGTCTCTGAACCAGGCGTAGCGGGACGGACCATCGACCAAATACCGTGACTAAATGAACAAATAGCGATTATATTTGGTCTGGGACCAAAGACTAAACCCAAATATAGTCGAGCGTTCATATAATGTTCGCCCCAAAACCGTGCGAACTTGAAGTTTACGCTCCACACCCAGGGGATATAGTTTACGCCCACACCAAGCGGGGATAAAATGTTCGCCCCACCTTTTTTTTTTTTTTTTTTTTTGTTGAGGCGAACATTATATGTGATCTCCGGTGTGGGGCGAACATTATATGTGATCCCCACACCAAAGTGACATTATATGTTCGCCCCTTTTTTTTTTTTTTTTTTTTTTTTTAGTGGGGATAAAAGTTTCACCCACACCAGGCGAACTTATATGTTCCGCCCCACCAAATTTAGTCGGCACCCACTGCGTCACACTGCGGACCAAACTAAAATTTGGTCTTTCTTTTTTGTCTTTAATCTTTGGTAATAGTCGCGCCACTGGAGTTGCTCTAAGGATTCAAATATCCTACAATGAAGATAAGGGGACCTAATTCATAGAAAAATTCCAAAATACCCTTAACCTATTAAATATTTAAAACATAAAATTAATTTGTTTTCATTCCCCTCCTTTAATTCTTCCATTTTCTTCTTCCCCATCACCTCCATCACTTATTTCTTCGATTAATCGTCAATTCTCAAAATAATTTATTATCGATTAACACCATTTAATCCACCCGCAATGACTTCAATAAGGTAGAAATCAAAAACCCATCTTATTTAATTTGTTTTAATGCATGGATAAGCGGAATCGATCAGAATTGGGTTTTTGAAAAAACTTCAGAACTGTCTACGATTGGGAACTATGAATTTTCCCAACCGTAGATCGACCGTCTACGGTTGGGAAGTATGAATTTTCCCAATCGTAGACATCCTACTATGGGGAACTATGAATTTTCCCCGAATATCGCCTACTGTTGGGAAATATGAATTTTCCCAACCGTAGACAAGATCTTGAAACCGTTTTTACAAAAATAAGTGATGGCTTTTCGTAGTTTTTTTTTTTATGATCGTCATCTTCATCACGATGGAGAAGAAGAAGAGAGGAAGAAAAATAATAGTTTTTTTTTTATTTTTTATTTTTTATGATCATCATCTTCATCATGATTTATCAAATAAAAAGAGAATGAGAAGACAATAAATTTAGTTTTTTGTATATGATCATCATCTTCATCATGATTTATGAATGAAAATAGAAAAGAAAAGATAATAAATTTAATTTTATAATTCATGGAGGGTATTTTAGCCATTACAAAAAATAGTTAGATATGAGGTTTTGTTGATTTACTATTTCAAAACCCGATTTTGTCATTTTGTGAGCCCTCAAAACCAAATGTTTGGAGCCCCTATAATAGGTTTCTATTTAAAAGAAATAAGGTCATTTTCGTCTGTTCCAGTTAATTAATAAAAAGATTTCTGGGTAAAAATATCAAAAATGGATATTTGAACAAGATATTTCGATTTACACGCTATATAAAAGCGAGATAAAAAGCTAGCAATTCATTTCATCCAGGAATTGTTTGTTTTGGTCTTTTTAACCAATTTTGTGTATTAATAGATTAACCATTTAACATTAAGATTATATTAATTTATGATCGTATATGTGCCGATTTTTCTTTACCAAACTCATATCTCAATCGAATTATACACGTACGTATGTCGTTCCGATTTACTATCGAATCACGAGCAGTTAGACTGGATTTTTGATCAAAATTGACTTTTACAAATCCGTATAATACACGCACGTATCCCATACCACGAATTGTTTAACTAGGGTTGCAACTACCAAATGATTATATTGCAAAGGTGACTATTGACCGCGATCTGATCAAAAACATCGGAACGCCTATAAAAATATTTCAATTCAACCAGCAAATTAATAGAAATTTATACTAGGGCGAAAGAAACGATCAAACATAACAAACGGCATACTGCTCCCAATTTTGGGCCCTAACAATGTGAGGCATAAGGCTTGGCATGGTCTATAAGACGACTGCGGCTCTCTGAGATAGACTCTAGATTAACTCACGGAGGAATAGGATTATAGGAATCATAAATGACCAACTTCGTGGTCGTTAATACTATGACAAATGCTTTGTCTTTGGTGGACAGGTCGGGATGATTTACGCGCATGTTTGAAGATCTAATGACGGTCCCAAGCCAATCGTCAGGGGAATATCACCTCCGATTTCCCATTTAGAGCTCGAAATGAATGGTCTCAGCAGCCTGGAAAAGAGAAAGAAGCTCATTCACAAACTTATTGTTTAGAAGTTCAAAAATCAAAATGGAAGAGAGGTAATCACCTTTACAATATAAACATCAATGCCAAGTTTTGCTATCAGTAGCCTTCTCGTTATTTTGGTTACCATTCCTCCTGTTGTATCATGCATGTGACCGTAATTTCAACTATCCATCAAAAAGAATATAAATCGAATTGGGCTCTATGAATGATAGTCGCACTGATTTTGTAATGTGGACGTGCCATCTCCCACTAACCTTGCTTATTCATGTTCTCTACGGCTACGATAGACCAGTTTCCATCCTCATCAACAGCTGGCGAGGTTAAACAAAACCAGTATTGGGCTCAAAATAATGAAAATGTCAAAAGGACAAATTTCAATATAATGAAATTCCAATCACATATTCCTCAATCAACTTGACAATCTTGTAAAGGAAAAAACAAAGTAGAGGCCGACCAAGTGATAAAAAGGAATTCTAAGTGGATAATTCACCTATCTCCCTGAGAAGTACAGCATCGGAGTCTGCCGGTGGACGGTCGTATACCCCCAACACATCTGTCTATGTTCACCAATAGGAAAATCATGTAGAAGACTTGCATAAAATATAGATAGGTACTGTTTTCGTAGTTTAACATGGTATGATCATGTGGCGACAAAGATAGGAATACCTTGGAAAGACTAAATTCAAACATCTCGACAGTTTGCCATCAAAGGTAAATGCATATGTATGAGACAGAACACATGTGAAAGAAAAACTCAAATATCAGAAGGATACGAGGAAAACAACATATTCAGGCTTCAGCACTTCAGCAAGATGGCGTATAATGACATCACCACTTAATATAGTGCAGTCCTGACCGATTTAAGTAATTGCGGTGTTAGTAAACAACTAAATATTGAATTTCAGAATCTCATATGACAACTTTACTTAGAGAAACGGAACCTGTAAGTCGTCATACACCGCATCTCCATGCAAAACCTAGAAAAGTAAAGAAACTTTCCATGTTAGATTACCAATCTTCATTTAAGCCAGAAAACCTTTGAATGGCAAGGAAAACATAAATAGCGATTTAACGCTCAACTTACAGGGACAAAACCAGAGTCGATTGACTTGGCAACCTGAGATGTATCAGCAGCCGATATCTGTGATCAGAAATAAAAGTTCCTGTAAAGCATAAAGAGATGGCAGAGGCACATCAGATAACACATAACTAAATTTGGAGTTTCTTACATTTCTTTTGCATGTACTCCATCCAGAAGCAAATGGAGACATTCCAACAGATGGGATTCCCTCTGTAAGAATGCAACGAAAAGAAAAAAAAGCTCTTGTAAGACATGAGCAAGTGGAGCATAACACTTATTACTGTCTATGTTCTGAAAATGTAAGACTGTGAAACAAAGTAAAGGCACATTGCTATACTAAATTAAAAAGACTCGATGGAAGAACTCCCCACCTCTGGCTAGAGCTCTTACAATTTCAAGGTTAAGTGATGTCACCTGGAACAAGTAGAAACATTTAAACAGCAGCAAAGTTACAATTTGTATCAATATCTTCCGAGGTCGATAATGAAATAAAATTGTATCCTTGTAAGAACTTCCTTGTGATTCATAATAGTTGATTTTAAGAAATAAGCGCATACAATGTAATTGTGGTCCCATCAATGAAGTAAACTCCAGTTATTCAGAAAAGAAGGGTTATAGCAACGACACTTACAGAGATACGTGTTGCAACAAATCCAGCCTTGACAAGGGGATGATGCAGTCCTCCTTTATGAACACCAGACTTACTAGCCTGAAAGTGACCAAAAGATCCTACACCCACAAGTGAAAAATGTCAAGTACTTTTTTGGTGAATTGTTAAAAACTTATTCAAGAAATCTCATTAGAACAATCAGGCTTCAAATGTCAATTGTCATACATACCAGTCAATTGGAAACAGATACAAATAACAATACCAATCAGATGTATGGAAGGATGGAACACTTGAAAGGGGGTGTCAATTTGTTTTTTTCAGCAAACAAAACTGATAAAATCTCAAAAAAAAAAAAAAAAAAAAAAAAAAAAAAAAAAAAAAAAGCGAATAAGAACATCAAATTACCTGCCCCATGAACAATGATGAATTTACTGAGGTCTAACTCAGTCTGATCTCCAAATTCATCTGGGTTAATAGAAATTTCTGAAACACCTCCACCAGCTCTTTTGCTCCAATCCATCCCAAGAACCTTCTTAACAGAATCAGAAGAAGTGGAAGAACCCCCCATCATCATTGCTTGTCTAAGCTGTTTAGAAACAATCCCAAGATTCTCTTCATTGATTTTCTCCAATTCATTTTTACAAGTAATTGCAGCACCACCCAATTTGACGATGCAGCGAAGGGGTGTGTCTGAATAATTGGTTCGACTCTGATTTTCCGCCATTATTATTACTAATTCCTTACTTTGGAGAAGAACTAGTAGTATTTTTTTTTCTTTTTCAACTGTCTGGAATTTTAGTTGCACTACTGAGTACTTACTGGGAAATGATTTAGATCTGGCTAGGCTGATCTGACTCAATTTTTCAACTTCAGTAAGGGTAAGGATGGTATTTGGACTATTATTTTATTTTACTTTATTTTATTTTATGCTTTCTTTTTTCACCGTGTGTATCTGCTCTTCCCTTCCTGCTAACCGTTATGGCATCCTGTTTTAAAAAAAAAAAAAAAAAATACGTACACAAAACCAGTCTATTATTTTGAAACGCTACGAGGGCAAGATTCAACTTTCGGAAGCCATTACAAATCTCTTGAACCAAGGTAGTATTTGAAGATCCGCTTAAACGTGATGGTGTACCAAGCCTGGAACGCTTGATGGCCGGGTGCTGAAAATTGTACTTTAGTGCCGGTTGGTTGCAAAAAAAGCATGTTCCTCAAAAATTGTCGGATTTGCGTCCTACCATTTGGCGGAGCATATTTGTGCTCCACCGTAAAGCACTGCGAGATTTTTTTTTTTTTTTTTTTTTTTTTGAAAAAGAGAAATATTTGTTTAACCTTTTCTTTCTACACTTTCTTTACTCGGCTATGACATAATTGCCATTTTTTAGACAATGTTGTTACACGGGTTGGTACTGGCCATGGTGGTCGGTGGTTGGTGGTGTCCGGGGGTGGTTGTTGTCGGCGATGGTGGTGGGTGGAGGTGATGGTGCCGAGTACTAGAATTAGAGAACAACCCAACTCGTGGCTGTTTTTCTGCTGAAAACCAGAATTAGAGAACAACCCAACTCTTATAATCCTTCTTAAACTCTGATTACATTTTAACCTTCACCTTTCACGCCAAATATCAAAGGCAACAGCTTGTGCCTTCAGCAATGTCTCCATCAATCACCCAGTCTAGTAGTGTGCAAATAACAGCTTTAAAGCTCAAAGATGGAGGAACATTACGTCAGCACCAGCACAACTAGACGCAATGAACACTTATATGTGGTACAGTGTATAAATCATGATTTGGAAGGTGGAAGAGCTCTAAGAGAAAAATGAAGAGATAAATCCAGAACAATAACGAGGTTTTGATAACCACAAACACTAAAATTTATACATCAAAGTAAATATCTATTGAAGATCAGCAAGTTGTTTTAAAGTACTTGGTTGTAAGGTGTGTTTATCAGACACAGTAAGCAGTACAAGTAAATCCTCTTCCAGAAAACGGCATCTCCTGCCTCTTCTTCCACAATATCAAGTTCTTTCCAGAATGAGTTGGTATGACCAGGAAAGCTGTAGAAAACAATTCAACCTACCCCGTCAGTATGGAACTCAGAGATTACAAATAGAGCAGGGAATTCGAATTTGATCATGAAGAAACAGATTGTTTTATCGATAATCAGAGCCTCGTCAACTAAAATGGAAACACTTATCCAGAGGTAAGCACTTAAATACTGCACTGCAGTGAATTATACAATTTACCCTTGCAGTCAGCAGATGCTCATTCCCTTCCTAGTAGAAGGGAATGGGTACCACAGAATAGTGGCAACAGTTATCCAAACACTTCAAAAAACTATCTGATAACCGTTGCACAAATAAGCAAAAGCAATTCTGAAGCAGCATACCCATATCACATTTTATTTGATAATGTGATTATGTTTCAGTGAGCCGAGTGTCAAAACGAGAGAATGTTGTGAGACAATGGACCAAATGAAAAATCAACAATCACATTTAACTCAAAGGTAAAAGTTGATGCCTGCATTAGTTTGACATGTTTAACAAGTAAAGCGAGAGTATTCTAAGACCTTGTGAATGAAATGGTTGTTCAATCAGTTGGATTCCAGTCTACAAGGGTCTAAGAAGGAAACTGATTCCTATAAATTCGGTTTCAATTATGAGAGGGAAATGTTTCTTGATGAACTTGCGATCAATTATCACAATAAAGAGTGATCTGTTACCACTTGCTGCTTCTGAAGCTTTTGGTGGGACAAAAAGGGAACTGAAGGTCTTTTCTCAAATGATGCTTTAGCAACTGTCCCATTCCTTGTGTTGGGACAAGATTGACATAAAAACTGCGGCCTCAGAAAATGAGCCAGGATATTGGGCTCACAAATTTCACAATAGGCAAAGGAAGTGTTAACCTAGCAAACTCAAATGTATAACTTCTTACGGTCTTCATGTGCACTATTGCCCATTGATCAGACTATGGATCCCTCAGCATATCAGTAAAGAAACATTGTATTCGGTCCTATTTGTAAAATTGTAAGATTCTCAAAGTAAATACTTTTCTTTTATATCTTAGTTGTGACAGTGTACTGAGTTAAATCATTCGACTGTAGATTCATCTGAATACAAAGTGAAACATTCAGGTAGAAAAAGAAGAATTAAATCTAAAATGAAAGAGAAATCATAAGGTTATCAAAAACACAAATCGAAAGCAAGACAATTTCCAAGTAAATAAGTCAAGAGATAGGACTTGAACTCTAGAAAGAACAAAAACACCATTTCAAAATGATGTGAATTTGTATCTAGATTACCCAGAGTTACTAATCTAGAAAGAACAAAAACACCATTTCAAAATGATGTGAATTTGTATCTAGATTACCCAGAGTTACTAATCTAGAAAGAACAAAAACACCATTTCAACTGAGGATGTAGGCCATGAAATTGTGCTTACAAGAAAATTCATCCATCCGTAAGAAGGTGGAAAATATTCGCTGCAACAGAATCATTGTCCTGCATCGTGGTAATAATACTGCATAAGGTACCTAGCTAGAACTGACCAGTCCAGTGCAGATGGAAAGGTAGCCTTATTTGAAGACTAACAATGAGCTTGGTTGTAGTTAACGACAGAGTTGAAACGTAGATCATGATCGATAACACACAGAACTCTGCCTACTTGACTCTGCTGTTTTTATGAAATTTACTATATTTATGATGACAAACTTTAGAGTTGTTTCAATTCTATAATATAATAGAAGTGATTGCACCTTAACATACCATGTGAAGGTGCAAATTTGGTTCCCTAAATAATCTTACGATTATACAAGAAGTAAGAACAAAATAGACTACCTCTCATACTCACTTTTCACAATTTCGCTACCACATAATTGTTCAACTTTAATGTATAAGGGGAAAAAAACATTAAAGCATGCACCACATTGTCGAATTGCAATAAGATCAAGCGGGCAACAAATTGTACATAAACAAAGCAATATAGCATAACTATGGAAAAACAACCTGCCATTTAGTTGTGACTGATAATATATAACAACAGACTGACAGTAAGTTTAAAATGATACTCATGAAAATAATATCAAAATGTTAAATGCAATCCAAAGTTAAAACCCATATAAATATCCAGAATCTCAAAGAAAATTACCAGTTAATAAGTGTATCCGGGGATCTCATCTTGCTAGCTGCCTTCAGAACAAATCAGGGGTTTCTGCCTCCTCAATATTAGCAGCCTGCATTACTTGCACATTTTCTTCTCCTAATTCTTTCAACGATAATAAGGTGATTTTGTGAGGGAATATTCGATTAGATAAACCTATATAGTAAGTAAAATCCACAAGTGTTTTCGAGGTTGAAGCTACTGCATCGTAAATGTTGGGAGACCTAGAATTGAAATATAAAATACTGCCACTCTTGGTAAAGGCTAATGGCTCATCTATTCTTGGAGAACCTGGAAGACTGAACTCTTTACTCCAACCCAACGGCTCGTGTTCCACCAGCTCTTCCATATCACCAATATCCGTCTTCTTTTTCAGCAGCCATATGTCACACCATCTGCGTTTGGTGATTTCACAATTGCGACTGGTAGCATAATATAAAACCCCGCCAAACACCCCTATAGCAAAAGCAGACGGCTCCCGTAAGATTGATGGACAAGGAGGTGGTGAAAGAAGTTCACTAAACTTCTCCTTGGTCAAATCAAATGCCAAAACCCTTCCTCCTCGTTTATCCCTCCAACGCACAGCTCCATTCACAAAGACACCACGTTCGAACTCAAGAGAAACCTCACCCAATTGAATACCCAACGTGTCAACAGTTCTCCACCCATTGCCACTGCCAAGAGTGTATACCTCAACCTCTAATGTATTCAATACAACAACTTTATACTCATTAGTTGTAGGAAGGTAACCAAATCCGCAAGACAAATAAACATCAACATAGTGATCTTGGGGTAGTTTGCGATAAATTTTTGGAAGCATAACATATTCTCTGGTCACAGGGTTACAAACACAAACAGCGTTATCATTGCATCCATAAAGACAGACTAAGCCATTAATCGAACCAATAACCCTACAAACATGACATACAAATGGAAGTGTAAAATTGATCCTTCTAGTTCTATGTGTAGGTGTCTCCTCATCATCATGTTTCTCATCAAGATCAAAATGGTGAAGTTTATACGTATGCATAGAAAAGACAAGAAAGCTCAGCTTACCAAAATCAGCAGTAGAGTGATTAAGATGAGTTAAATACGTTTGATAGAACGATGGATGATGAGAAACTAGATTCCTCCAGGGCTTGCAAACCAGCTTGCAATCTAGTATCGATTCAGCGGGTAAACGAGTGATGATGTCTAGGACAATGTCTGTTGGGAGATTTTTGAAATTCCCCATTGGAGAAGAGGGATTTACAGTTGAATTTTTTTAGGGTTCGGAGATAATGAAATTTTTTGTTGCCGAAGAGAGTAAAGTTAGGTCTTCACAAGGATTATAGAGTTCTCTGACACCAACGTTTAATAAAGAACCTTGTTTGGTTTTTTTTAATTGGATTAAGGACAGTGAAGAACCGAATAATTGGAACCAAAATAAGAACCTTGTATAGCTTCGAAATTCCGGCGATTTTCTCGGACGAAATTCCGGCGATTTTCTCGATCTCGCCATAACAGCGACCGAAATCAATAATCTCGTCGAGTCGAGATTTAAACAAAAATATCGCTTGTATCGCTCAAATCTCGGTCGTCCCGGCCAAATCAATAATCTCGGTCAGTCGATTCAGCTGGTAAACGAGTTATGATGTTCAGTACGATGTCTGTTGGGAGATTGCTGAAATTCCCCATTGAAGAATAGGGATTTACAGCGGAGAGAAGTAATTTACTCAATTTTAGAGTTTTGAAGAAATGGGAAAAATTTTGTTATAGAGAAACTATAAAGACAAATTTTCATCGGCAAGTATCTGATGAGGTTCCATATGACCTGCTAATTAGCTTCGCAGATATTGTTCGTAAAAGTGTTATTTTGGGATTTTCAGATAAAAAGCGAAGAAGATGTTTGGGGGAAGGTTGATGTAAGAGGAGGGAGATGGATGTTCTAGAAAGTAGTAGTAACAAAAAATATAATAATGCCCTCACGTAGGGTCCAAAGAATCTCGATTGTTGTTCCGTGCACAATCCTCCACGGAATTAGATTAGTTTGATAATGGAAATACCACAAAGCGCGAACCAAACCAAAAGGATTGAATCATGACCTTGATTTACAAGACCGACCAAAAGGATTGAATTTCGGCCTTCATTTTACAAGACCGACGCCTACCACCGAGCTATACTAGGCGAGTCTTGAAATCTGGGATTCATTAAAACAATATATATATATAGTGCACAAGCAAAGTGTGCTTTCCACCATCTAGTGGTAGAGTAAACCAAATGTTAAAGCTTTTTTGACAGAAGCTTTTTTAGCAAAGTACACTACCTTATACATACATAAACTAAAATAAGAAGCTAGGTATTTGCAACAAAAAAAAGTAGATTTTGGAAACCATTGTAGTAGGACAAGAGTTAAGTGATCTATCAAAATAAGAACCTTATATAGCTTGAATTTCTGAGTCCCTTCTATTTTAGTGAGATGAGCTATTGCTTCATCCTTGCTAATGATTTTTTTTAGCGGAACACCTTGCCGCAGAAGTCCCGATCTTTGGTATATATGATTGTTGTAAAAACAAAGTATTACAAGAAATGCAAGAAGACAAAAAATTTTTAATATAAAAGGAATTAATTGATTTAGGGGAAATGACAGGGTTTCATTCTTATGGGTACATTATGGTATCCATGCGGGGGGGTTATCGCACCATTCCATTGTTTGAGTGTTTGAAATACCATGTTTAGGTATTGTAGTTGCATCTTTTCTAACAACTACACCCAAGTAGATCTAACGATTACAAAACTACTAACATTCAACATTCAAAGATAAACAAGATATAAATAGCATGGAAGTAAAGATGAACACAAGCATATAACGAGGTTCAGACATTAAGACCTACGTCACTAGTGGAAAAAGGGTTATCTAAGATACAATGAAACGACACAAACTAAATCTCGCGAAATATGTACATACCGAAAATGTCGTTGTGTTTGAACTTTTGTTGACTTAGACAATGATGCTTTTTCTGTTTCTCTGACTAATGTCATGACGTCGTTGTGTAAAGACTTTTGTTGGCTTGTGTTTAGGTTAACCCCTATGGGCTAGATTGGCCAAAAAGTGTTGCAAATCAAGAAAAAAGTGTGGGAAAAAAGTTAACATTATATCTGGCTACTTTCTCTCTAAAGAATCGCTCGCCGGTTCAAGTAGCAAATTAGATTGAAACGCTGAATGGTTCAACGCTCAAAAAGTGATATTAACGCTGAATGGTTCATCGCTAGACACTTTTTTCTCATGGAAAGAGAAAATGTGATGGAGAGAGAGAGAGGAAAATATGGAAAGAAAACGTGAAGGGAGAGAAAAAGATGGAGAGAGAGAAGAAAAAGAGGGAGAGAGAAATGTGGAGAGAGGGGAAAAGATGGAGAGAGAGAGGAAATAGAGGGAAGAGAGGAAAAGATTGAGAGATAAATGGTATAAAATTTTGTAGCGTTGTTTGATTCAGCGTTCAGCGCTATTTTATTCAGCGTTTCGCTGCTAGATTAGCAATACCATAGGACTTAGGAGGTTGCCCTAGCTGATGTGGATGGCCAATCTAGCTGCTAGATATCTAGCCCATAGGGTTATCCTTAGTCAATAATCTGGTTTAGTCAACTTCTCAAGTGGACCTACTAAAAACCTCGGCCTAAATGTGATTTCACTTAACTTGTGTTTTTCGTCGACAAGAATTAAAGAAGACTCGAGAGAGAAACTTGAGAAAAAAAAATCGAGAAAGGAGAGAAGAAAACTCGAGGGGAAGGCTGAGAAATCGAGTGAAAAGAATGATTTGATATTTTTAGAGGAAGAAGAAGACAACTCAGTGACCTAATTAGATTTTTGTTCTCCATCAAAGTTGAAAAATCGAGAGATAAAAAAACTCACGGATCATCAAAATGGGTAAGTTTTTCAAACCCACGCATCATTTTTCATCGTATTTCACATCTATGTTGAAACAAATTTCATTTTATTTCGGAACCTTTACCCTCTGACTCACTGAACTTAACCTTCATCCCCGTGCATTCAAACATTTGGAAAATACTTTGTTCTAGGGTTCTGAACACTACTTCCCTCAGCCTTAGGGGTCGAAATTACACCGATTTAGGGTTTTTCTTGGTTTGAAATTTATAACCATGGCTGAAATGGGGGACATAATGAATGAAGACAGAATCAGTAATCTTCCTGATTCCCTCATACATCATATTTTATCATTCTCTGATATTGATATGAAAGATGCTGTCCAGACTTGTGTTTTGTCCAAAAGATGGTTGCATGTATGGAAATCTTTGCCAACTCTAAACTTTGGCTCCAAGGTGCACTGGCTTGCAGCACGTGGAATTGGTCCAACTGGAGATGCCTTGATACCTTTTGTAGACAAGGTATTCAGTCTACGTGACCGCTCTGATATTCAGCGGTTTCAACTTCGTTGCAGACATATGCACATTCAGCATTTCAATTCTGATCATGTTTATAGATGGATTGCATCTGTTGTAAGTCTGAATGTTCAAGAGCTATATATTGACATTGAATACACTAGAGGTGATTTTGAGATTCCAGATTGCTTGACTACTTGTAATTCGTTGTTAAAGTTGGAGTTGGTCTTGGTTCTATATAGACATTATGAAGACAGAAAGAAGATTATCTTACCTATCTCAATTAGTTTGCCTCGGCTGAAATCATTGCGTCTATCTCTCGTGTCTCTAGCGTTTGATGATGAGAATTTGGTGACCAAGTTTTTCTCGGGTTTCCCTGATTTTGAGTCGCTGGAACTGTATTGTAAATTTCCTAATATGAATCTCATTATTTCCTTGCCTCTACTCAAATATTTCGCATATTCTGGAAATGAAAATGATAATATTCAACTATGTGTTCCGAATCTTACACACCTCAAATTTGCTGGCTGCATATCAAGTGATTATACTCTAGAGAATCTTGCTTCTCTAACTAGTGTCGATATATTCGCGTTAAAAGAATCAAGATACTGTTTGTAAAAGATTGGAACATTCCCCGCAGAGTAGATTGTAGTTTTCTACTCTTTTTTTTCATATCCAAGAAACTCCATGAGAAGCTACTAACATATCCAAGAGCCTCGGAAGATACTGATATCTTGTTCAAATCTGAGTAGATTGTAGTTTTCTAGTCTTTTCTTTTTTGTTAAGCGCAATCAATCTTCTCTGTGTTGTCTTTCACTTGGAATTTTAGGAGACAACGAATGGTATTTGTAGTGCCATAATTTATTTTTATGGATTACTCTTGGCTTCAGGTTTTCATGTTGCTATCAGATTTTGTGGTGGGCTTATGGTTTTGTGGAAGGAGCCAATATTAATGTATGTTTGTATGTTCTAGGACTTGATTTCTAACCTGTAAACATATATCAATTGTCAGCAGTAAAGATTTTCTAGTTGAAGTTGTCAGCAGCACTCCAGTTCCTTTGCGCATACACATGAAGGCCACAAATGCATCAATCAAATCCAATTTCTATCAGTGGTCAAGCCAACCATGACTAGTCCCCACTCTTAAAGCGGTGGTACATTCCACCATATTTTTGACAGTAATTTTTCGTCGGAGCACTGAGTAAATTTTCAAGGCATATATAAGCGGACGAATTATAAAATTTACGACCTACAGAAAATATCATGTCCAAAAATCCATAAATTATTTTATCGCTTACTTTAGTCGTAGTTTTTCTACACAACCTAGCCATTTCAAACTTCAATGTTGTCGCGACGCCCTTTCAAACTTCAATGTTGTCGCGACGCCCTTAATTTAAGCCAGGGGTGTACATCGGGCTGGGCAGGCCAACCCAAGCCTGATTATAACACATGTCGGGCCAGACGGGCTTGTAGTCCTTACTACCCATTAAGTTTAACAAACCGGACCAGGGGCGGAGGCAGCCCATTGCAAGGGGGTGCACTTGCACCCCTGTCCAGCTGCCTCCAAAGCCCATTTCAAGCCCAACTAGATTTTTGTTTTAACATTTAAGCCCAATTTTCCATTTTTGCACCCCTAAAAAAATGTGTGCACTCTATAGCACAATTTTGCACCCCATCCAACATTTCTTGGCTCCGCCCCTGGGCCGGACTGGGCAATATCAAAATTTAATGCTCATGGCCCGTCCATACCCATTAAACAATACAGGCCAGGCCTCGGGCACAAGAGATAATCCAAAATTTAAAGTATATAGGTTTGTTTTTTTGGCTTGATGAATGTTGATATATCTGTAACTCGTTCAAGTAATAGTTCAAGCAATCTATATTCATTATTGTGAAATGTAATTCAAAATATTTTATAACTCTAATAAATTGTCCAAATATGAAATTTAAGTTCTCGAGAAATCCATCACACTAATAGAAAACTTTATTTCGGATATCGGCAAATGTGACAAACCGGTAACTAAACAAAGCACGGCAAGCTAAAACAGCCGACTCCCATATTTGAACAAAAACCCGGTCCGCCATTTATAATTATCAGGCAGCCGAGCTAGCCCATGACAGAATGTCGGGCGCCCATGGGCTCCTCCGGACCCGGACGGTACATGGCAGGTTGCAGGCTTCTGGGCATTCTGTACACCCCTAATTCAAGCCAAGCGCTGGAAAAACAATGACATACTATTTATATAAAGATACCATATAAAAATCCACAAAAAAATTTGGCCATTTCAATCAAAATGTCTTCCTTATACAATTGCCTTTTGCTTTCGTAACTTTTGCTTTCGTAAAAACGCCAGTTACACCGTAAGATCCGTTAATTCAAATTAGGATTAGACAAATGAAGACTTTTTGGAAATATTAAAATCTTACTAATATAAAGAAAAGAGCTCTTTTTGGTAGGAGACCCCCTAAATTACTTAGTTGTCCCCATTTTTTACATATTTACATAAATACCATTGTTTTAAAAATAGATCAAAATTTTTAAAAACTTAATATCTTTCAAGATATACACCGGATTTTTGTAAAATTTATATATTTGAAAAGCTCTTTCAATTATCTACGCAACAAGTACAAATAAGAATAGTAAATTTTTGTTTTAGGAAAAAAATTGCATGACTTTCAAATTTAGTATTGTTGGATGAGTAAAATTCAAGCATGTGCATCGCACATGTGTCCTTACTAGTCTATATAAACATATCATGTCAACAATCCACAAAATAAACAAATGGGACATAAAGGCCAAAATTTTCCGTGTGCTACCTAGCACCCTTCACCTGAAATTAGAAATGGACATAAGATTTCACCTTTTTTTTTCTTTTTTTTTTCTTTTTTTTTTTAGCAAAATGGACATATCGGCAAAATAAAATTTAACTTATTTTGGGGAAATTTCACGTATATAAGTTTCCGTACCTTTTTTGTAAAATAAAAAAATTAGTTTCATAAAAATGAAAATGATATCTTATTACAAAATCCACAACACAAACACACAAAAAAATATATAGAAAAACTGGCTCAATTTAGTCGAATCTTCAGTCAAAATATTGTGAAATTCACGGGTTAGGTCATAGTTAATTGAGAGCTACACAAGTGATGGTTCCTTGGAAATCTTATACTAAAACAATTTCATGTCAAAAAAAACTAACAAAAAAAAATGTGGCTTTTAATTTGAAATTTTATGTGTTTATCTCATATGTATTTGTTTTAAAAAAAAAAAAGAATCACGTAGGTCACCTATAATAAAGAGCATTAATTCAATTTTACTCTTGTTTTAAAATGCACTATAAGAGCTAGTCTATATAACCAATTTGCTGGTCAATGTGGACGAGAAAACTCATTTTCTCATAGTGGGAAAAGAGTTTATCGTTGATGGTTAAGACGATCATCCCAGATTGAGCCAATACTCGATTCAATTTGAGATGATCATGGTTTAAACTACATCCGATCATCCGCGATATGAACGACACAACCTTATGGGACACATGGGTTTGTAAACAACCTTCTCACCGATCTGAAGACTTCCAGGAGAAGATAGCTCGATTTGACAGAAAGAGAATTCACTTAGCTTGAGTGTCCGTGTATCAATCTATCTCGCTTTTAGGAGGTTGGGAAGTCTTTTACAAAAGTTTCAAACACAACTTATAATTATTTTTTGTTTTTTACAAAAGTTTATCCAATTTCTTAAATATATTACTTGATTTTGGTTGTTTCAAACAAGATTTGCTTTTTCTTATGGTTCCTAATTTGGAAAGCGGGGTAACGCGTTCAGATGTTCTTATCTTTCTGCAATCACAAGCATTTATGCAACAATCAGACACTACACCAAATTCTGGGATTAGAAACAGTAACCAAAGCCGTTTACAAAAAATGGAATAACGGCCCTACTATTGCAAAAGTGGGTGTTACATTTTTTTATAACGGCTTTGTGGTCGTTACGAATTTTTTGCTGGGAACGGCCCTCGTAACCTCGGCTCGAGCCGTTACGAATTTGCCACGTGGTAACAAACAGGTCAGTTATTTAATTTTTTTGCAACAGGATGTTGTAATAAAGGTCGTTATTTAACTTTTTGTAACATCAAAATTTACTGCGGTCAGCCTTGACTGGTCAAAATTGGCTCGATCGACCAATTTTGACTGTCAAGGTCGACCAGCGATTCATTTTCCGTCGGAAATAAGCCGAAATTCCAAAAAACTACCTGCATACGCCTTTCATTTCATCCTCCACAATCAACAATATTTTCTTCAATCAATTCTTATCACATTCAAATAGCTTAATACAAAAAAGAACTTAAATTCTTTTAGGTATCAAAAATTTTGTTAAGTATGAAATACTAGGGATACTAAGTATCGAGTTCATAGAAATTCTTATGTTCACAAACTCATCTAACTTAGAAACACATAAACTTACAAAACTTGCATCCGCTCTCCAACCTAATGAATGCCTTGTTCTCCAACATTTCGCTCCCAACTTGCAACAGAGCATCAATTCAATTAACTCCGCAAACACAAAAAATATCTATTTAGATGTCGGAAGTATGCACAACAAAACTAGAGGGGAGAAATTATGAGGTTACTTCTGCCGCGTAGTAAGAGAGATGGAGCAGTAACTTACGACATCAAGACCAAAGAAATAACAACTTACATGAATTCTTTAGTTCCAGACCTTGGAATGGTACCATGGTTGTTCACCAAATCAAAGCAGACAATAGTAAACGCCAAATTATCAATTTGACTATTTTAGGTTAAACCAGAAAAGAACATGATATATATAGTTGTAGTTAGAAGTACTAACCTTACTTGAACATGATATATATGTGTACCTTCTTCACTAAACAAAAAAGGCATATCCAAAATGAGATTAAGGGTACCATAAGTACAAGTCATTATAAGTTCTAAGATATGAAGTCTTCAAACATTCATTCAATTCATCGCAGGTCATATAACAAAGAAACTCGAACATATAACAAAG
>JAJJWW010010222.1:0-91048 GCA_023531295.1 Papaver armeniacum | reverse complement strand
TGTATTTTTTCCCACCCGCTCCACCCACGCTTTAAAATTCATACATAAGTGTATGATTATATAGTGGAGCTCCTCTTTAGTTTTCCACAATGTGGGACTAAAGGATCCACTTCATTCACCCAAAAATGAGTGAGTATCCTTAGACCCTTAGGTCATTAGATCAAACCACACCAAGACCATAAAACCTTTTAACTAAAACTCATTTTCTCCAACAATCCCCCACATGAATGAAATCTCGGAAAACGAAAAAATCAGAGTAAGGAAAATACCATTTAGGCAAAGGTGTCCATGAGGTCTTGAACCCTTACTTAGTGAGAAGTTACCGGAACTACATGCTAAACAAAGTGAACCTAGTCTTGAACCGATAGCGTTGGTGTAATTCACGACAACAACCACACATGATATTCTCCTGGTGTTGCTAAGTTCGTGCCGTTTTGTCCAATTTGGCCCTGGACATATCCCTGTTTCTCGAATGCTCTAGAGAATTGGCTCAATTCTCATGGAAGCGGCTCCACTTCCACATTCGGATAGGTGAGTTCCATAAAGAGTGTTCTTGCTACACCCCACTTCAATCTTAAATTGAAACTATGGAACTCATTAAGACTTATTTAAAGTCATCCTCCACATGCGGTCACACTATCACATCAACACCATAGGGAAGGGACGGAGAATGAAATTCTCACGATAGTGTTTACCTTTACCCACCATGAATTAGTTTTCTCATTCGAAACCTTGATCTTGGAATCTCCAACGGAAGGTTGAGTATCCTTCATGGCAAGATTAATTATTGAGCCTAAGCCCCATCCCCCTCGATGCTTTACTAACTATCTCCTTGGACAAACCTTTCGTCAAAGGGTCCGCGATATTATCCTTGGACTAACGTCCAATCTATGGAAATAACGTCATTGAGATTAGTGTTTTCAAAGTATCATGTCTTCTACGAATATGTAAAGACTTTCCATTGTAAAAGCTACTCTTAGCTCTACCTATCGCAGATTTCTTTGTCACAAAGTGTATAGATATAGGCGGCATGGGCCTATGCTAGAGATGAATATCTTCTAAAAGTTTCTTAGCCATTCGGCCTCCTCTCACCGCTTTATCTAACGCAATAAACTCCGATTCCATAGTGGAGCGAGCAATACATGTCTGTTTGGAACTCTTCCAAGATACGACGCCTTTTCTAGAGTGAATACATATCCACTCGTAGACTTAGAATCCTCCCGATCCCGTTATCCAGTTTTATCGCAAAATCCCTCAAGGACGGCCGAGATATCCTTCGTAATTCAAACTAAAGGTCATTGTGTATTTCAAGTACTTTAGCACTCTAATAAGTGCATCCCAATGTATCTTCCCTGGATTACAAGTATACCCGCTAACCTACTTACAACATAAGCAATGTCCGGTCACGTGATTCATCAAATACATCGGACTTCCTATGACTCTCGAGTATTCAAGTTGGTTAGCTCCTACACCCTTATTCTTCTTGAGACGACAGTTGGAATCATAAGGAGTACACACACAGGTTTACAGTTAAACTGATTAAATTTCTTAAGTATGGATTCAACATAATGGGACTGACTCAGACTATAGCCATTAGAAGTTTTTCTAATCTTCATCCCTAATATGACATCAGCGGGGCCTAAGTCTTTCATGTCAAAGTTCTCATTCAACGATTTCTTAGTGGAATTAATAACATCCATGTTTGTACCTAGTATAAGCATATCATCAACATACAAGCATACAATCACACAGGCATCCTTGACAAGTTTAGTATAAACACACTTATCGGATTCATTAATTCTAAAAACCACTAGAAATCATCACATGATCAAATTTCTCATGCCACTTTGTTTAGGTGCTTGTTTCAATCCATACAAAGATTTAAGCGGTTTACAAACTTTCTTTTACAACCTTTAACTACAAATCCTCGATTGTTCCATATAAATTTCTTCATCTAACTCACCATTAAGAAACACTTGTCTTTACATCCATTTGATGTATCTCTAGATTATGGACCGAAGCTATAGCAATTAACATCTTAATGGAGCTAATTCTAATCACCGGTGAATATGTGTCAAAGAAATCTATACCTTCTATTTGTCTATAGCCTTTAGCTACCAACGTAGCCTTGTATTTTCAACAATTCCATCTATCTTACGCTTTCTCTTGAAAATCCATTTACAACCTATGGCCTTACACCCTGGAGGTAAATCTACAAGTTCAAAAGTACCGTTTTCTCGGATGGAATCCATTTCATTAAAGGAAGTTTCTTTCCACCAAGGAGCTTAAGACAAGTCATGGCTTCTTTATAAGTCTGAGGATCAGACTTGGCTAGGTATGTTATGCAACCAAGATAGGTTTTCTCAGTTCTAACCCTTTTACCTCTTCTAGGTTCTACTTTTGGTTCATCTTCCTCTAAAGGTAATAGCTTACTAGTTAAAGGAACATATGGGGGATCATCTAAACATCTCTTTCGAGAATCACGTTTCAAAGGAAAAACATTCTCAAAAACTCAAAGATCCCTAGACTCCATGATAGTATTCAACCCTATGTCGAAATTTGAACTCACAACCATAAAGCTATGAGCACTAGAATGCTCGGTATACCCGATAAAAAAACACAATCAACGGTTTTGGGTCCTATCTTATTTTCTTAGGAGGAGGGATGCCCACCTTAGCCAAGCACCCCCACACTTTGAAGTAATCATAAGATGGTTGTCTACCTTTCCATAACTCATATGGAGTTTTATCCGATCCTTTAAAGGGTACTCTGTTCAGGATGTAGTTGGCGGAGAGGATAGCCTCCCCCCACAAATTCAAAGGTAATCCTGAACTAATCAACATGGCATTCATCATATCCTAAAATTTCTGTCCTCTATTCTATTTTCGTCATTCCCTAAAATAATCATCCGGTTTCGTTTATAGTCATATTATTTAGTCAAACTCTCAAATATATCCTTCGCACTTTTACAATTATAAAATTATTTTAAATATCACCAATCTAAATATTAAATGATATCTTCCTCGATAGGAAACAAATCTACTAAATCAATCCATAAAGATTTTTATTTTTATATATTTTTTTAACATACTCCATATGCTCCTTTTAATTTTAGTAATAATATATCATTTAATAGGGGTAGTTTTGTACACTCCTCCGGTCTCCTTAATATATTGACTTCGTCAAAACGGACTAATAATTTAGGACGGAGGGAGTAATAAAATAACAACAAATATCGTGGCAATAACACTGGCCCTAACAGAACATTACCAATGCCTGCAACTGAAAACTGCATGTCTAAGCTAAAGGATGAAAATCAAAATCCTCGAGAAGGTGATTTAAACTAAAGGATAACATTTACGTTGTGGAGCTGGTTTTTGGTAGAGAAGGAACTTCACTAATATTAAAACTAAATGATTTTCTCCTATAATATACTCCCTCCGTCCCACCATTAGATGACCTACTTGGTCTAAGATCTTGTCCCATCATTAGTTGACCTATTTCACTAATCAATGAGATATCTCTAAAACTACCCTTTTGATTGATTATCGGTATCATAAGAAATATGTATAATTTGATATTCGTGTTTATACTCGTTACATAAGTGTTTTAAAATGATTTTCAACGGTACAAAATTTACGAAAATCTATGGTATAGTTTGAGAGATAAATGATTTCTAAAATTTACAAATTATTATCCATAAGGGTATAGTTGTAAAAATACTTAAAAACACTCATTTCATTCATTGCCTTAAGAATTGTGCAAACTTCAACTAGGTCATCTAATAGTGGGACGGAGGAGTAATATGGCAAAAGCACTCCGAAGTTCTTAAAGACTACAAAAATTTAAAAAACGAATTGTTTAAATCATTGGATGGCTTGAATGAAAAACAAGAAGTCATTGCTCAACAACAAAAAGCGGCCAGCTAACCGATTTGATCATAAATTCGGGTGTACCATGTAAAAGAACGGCTAGCTAGGAGTGACTTAATGATCAAATCGGATCTTATTTTCTTAATGACATAAGAAAATAAAACAATAACATAAGTGCTTGGTTTGGCATTGTTGCCATGGTGCGCGATGTGCGCTTGATTTGGCATTGTTGCCATGGTGCGCGATATGCGGCTTGGTTTGGCATTGTTGCCATGGTGCGCGAGTGTGCGGCTTGATTTGGCATTGTTGCCATGGTGCGCGATATGCGGCTTGGTTTGGCATTGTTCCCATGGTGCGCGACATGCGGCTTGGTTTGGCATTGTTGCCATGGTGCACGATGATGCGCTTGGTTTGGCATTGTTGCCATGGTGCGCAACATGCGGCTTGGTTTGGCATTGTTGCCATGGTGCTGTATATGCGGCTTGGTTTGGCATTGTTGCCATGGTGCGCAGGTGCGGCTTGGTTTTGGAATTAGGGTTACGTGTTAAAAACCCTAATCTGGTATTTTGAAAAAATACCCCTATTAATTATTTACACCGAGTTAAATGCATGCTCTTAGTTAATGTGTTGCGGGTAACACTAGGTCATGGGTTTTACGATTTTACCCTTGTTTAAAAACCACCATCAACAGATTGCTTTAATGAAAAACAAGAAGTGATTGCTCAACAACAGGTGCCGCTAGCTAACCGATTTGATCTTAAGGTAAATCATAAATTCAGGTATACCATGTAAAAGAACGTCTAGCTAGGAGTGACTTAATGCGGGGTACCAAGGCACAGATTGAAGGGAACTAGATTAGGATTAGGATTACTTAACTAAATCTTAAAGCAGGGAACTAGAGTTTTGTTAGGAATAGAAGAAGTTGTACATATTTCCTACAAAAAAAAAAAAAAAAAAAAAAAAAAAAAAAAAAAAAAGAGGGGGTCAATTAATAAGTTTATGTCTTGAGTATTGAATTTATCTTTGAATCTCCTCCCTGTTTTTACCATCTTTTCATTGTTTTTTCACGCTTATGGGCATTCTAAGTCAGTTTAGAAAACTCAAGATCGCGTCGTCCCCTCCAAGTAATCACGAGATGTCGCCCTCGTCGTCCGAATCGCAGTTGATTTATGAGACTGTGAAAGGTTCTCATGAGTTTAAGATAAAAAGATATTCTCTATCAAAGGGAATTGGAGTTGGTAAATCCAAGATTAGTGGGAGATTCACAGTTGGTGGTCATGACTGGGTTTTAGTTTTTTATCCAGACGGCCAGTCCAAATCTGACGAGGAGTTCGTGTCGTTGTACATTAGGTTAGTAAGTCCTGCTACAGAAGAAGTTAGGGCATTGTATGAATTTAAATTACTGGACCAAACCGGAAATGGGATTCATAGTCTTGGTACCGGTCCTAAATCGCCAAAAGCGTTTGACAAGCAAAGCTGCTCATGGTATGTATACACTGTTCGTATTGAATCCTTTAGCTATACTTAATTTATGGGTAATTCAAAAAATACCTGATGTCTATGGCTCTGCTTTGCAGTGCAAATTGGCCTGATGCAGCTCATTCATTAAAATAATTAGCGTTATTTATTTATTTGGTTTAGGAACCGATCAATGACTGTTAATTGGATTAGATTTGAGTACATATTGATTGCGTTGAACTCTTTCTGATTAGCTTATATATACAATAATGCAGACACTTGTGTCGGCGTCATGTCGCATATACAACCTCTGGATCTTATTTTTTAATTTATTATCTAAAAGACGTGTCTGTACGCATTAATTTCAGGGGGCGTGAAAAGTATATGAAGAGGTCGGAGTTGGAGACGTCAAGTTATCTCAAGGATGATCGTCTAAGCATTCATTGTACGGTTGAAGTAGTACTGCAAGCTCGCGTTGAAACAATGCAAACTAGACTTGAAGAGGGGAAACATTGTGTTATTCCTGTACCACCATCAGATATGATTCAGAATCTCAAGGGTTTGCTAGAATCTAAAATTGGTTTTGATGTTAAGTTTCAGGTTGGCAATGAATCATTCAGAGCCCATAAGTTGATTCTTGCAGCTCGATCTTCGGTATTCAGAGCTATGTTTTTTGGTTTAGTGGGTAATCGAGATATGGAAACAGTAATTATCGAAGAGTTTGATCCCTTTGCCTTTAAGGTAAGGCTATTGACAATTCATTATTTTGTTGTCATGCATTAGATTCAAAAATACAGTAGCATCTATGTTTTACCTCTATGTATAAATGTATCAGTGCAGCTACGTACCTTATAAATTATATGATGTGTTGCAGGCCATGTTGTTATTTTTGTACTCGGATGAACTTCCTGAGGCACACGAACTTTCGGATTCAGATTCTCTTTGTACTTCAACTGCACTCATGCAACATCTGTTAGCTGCAGCAGATCGCTTTGATCTAGCTCGACTGAGACTCATCTGTGAGGCAAAATTATGTGAAGACATAACTACAGATACCGTGGCAACAACCCTAACTCTAGCAGAACAACACCAATGCCTGCGACTGAAAACTGTCTGTCTAAACTTTACAACTAAACCCGAAAATTTTGGAGGTGAGTGTTATATTTCACGTGGAGTACCAACTATCTCTGTACAGTTTCGGGTCAAAACATTATTTTTTTCTTACCCATTAAATGTTTTACGTGTAGATGTGATGAAGTCTGATGGGTTTGCATATTTTGAGAAGAATTGTCCCTCACTATTGATTGATATGCTGAAGACAAGTGTAGCGGTAGATGAAAAGGTAGCCTAATACTTAGCCGGAAAGGAATGTCAAAAACAGTAACAACAACAACTGTGAGAGTAGCTTTGCCTTCCTGCAACACCAACGCCTATCCCGGAGGGCTAGTTTATGATTGTTCTAAATTTGTTTTAAGTGATTTTTTGGTGTGTTTAAGATTTGTTCCCATGAGTATATACTAGAAGGGCATCAGTCAATGTCTATGGATTATCTAAAACCTGCAAGGTAATACCCGCCTCCAAAAGAATGTCAGACTATTTCAACATTCGCTTGTAAAATTCTTTTTTCCAAGACATAGAGAAGGATGATTTCAATGATTTTTTTCTTCTTATGTTATTGTTTTATTTTCTAATGTCTTTTTGCAAAACTCCATAAAAGGGAAAAATTTATTGACAAGAAAAGAAAATGAAAAACAACAAATGGAGGGGGCATTAGCATAACCTCCAAAAAGCATGTTGGGACAACACCAATTAAGAGAGTCTAATTATTTTAGGAATTAATATATTTGTTATTGGCTTAGGACTCAAGTTATTATCTCAATATATTCATAGTTAGTTCTATGGTTTGTGTCATTAGATCTACTTGTTAGCTTTGCCATATTTCCTAGATTGCCTTCAACTGAACCAGATAGATTGTTAAATGTAAGTCTTAGATCTGTCGTTGATCTAAGTTGTTATTGTTGTAGAAAAATGAGTTTTTAAAAAAAGAAGTTTTAGTCTTGGTGTGGTTTGATCTAGTGACCTAAGGTCCAAGGATACTTACTCATTTTACGGGTGAATGAAATGTTCCTTTAGTCTCATATTGTGGAAAACTAAAGAGGAGCTCCACTATATAACCATTTGCTTATGGATAAATATGGATAAATGGTTCGACCCATGCATATGCGCGTATACCATGCATCAAGTCCCGTGTCTAATATAATTTATTTTTGTAAGATTTTTTTTTAGGAAATCAACTCCAAAAATATTTTCTTAAGAGTTTTATTTATAGGGGAATTTATTTTTCGTTTTTGAATTGTTTTACAAGAAACTTGTTTTATACGGAAACCTTGAACTTGATTTACAAGTAATCTTCTCCTATAAATACAACTCGAAAATTTATCTTCTTTACACACCAAAAGCGACTCTTTCTAGTCTTCTTTTTATCTTCTCCTGGCTTTGTTTTTTGCGGCGTGTTTACTTCCAATCCCTGTTGCTAAGTTCAAGAGTGGGTAACTTACATTGTGCTAACTCAAGTTATATCGGACAGTCTTATCCTGGACACATCTTCGCTGTGAGGGATTTAGCATTACTCATCCCTGTTTCGGTAAAGTTGTTTTGATTCAGTTCTTTACATATTATTTTGATATATCTAATAATGTGCTGTGGTGCGCAGTATGCGGCTTGGTTTGGCATTGTTGCCATGGTGCGCGACAGATGCGGCTTGGTTTAGCATTGTTGCTTTATGGTGCGCAGTATGCGGATTGGTTTTGGCATTGTTGCCATGGTGCGCGACATGCGGCTTGGTTTGGCATTGTTGCCATGGTGCGCAGTATGCGGCTTGGTTTGGCATTGTTGCCATGGTGCGCAGTATGCGGCTTGGTTTGGCATTGTTGCCATGGTGCGCAGGGTGCGACTTGGTTTTGGAATTAGGGTTTTGTGTTGAAAACCCTAATCTGGTATTTTGAAAAAATACCCCTATTAATTATTTACTCCTGAGTTAAATGCTCTTAGTTAATGTGTTGCGGGTAACACTAGGTCATGGGGTTTTACGATTTTACCCCTTGTTTAAAAACCACCATCAACATTAAGTCCCCTGCTTAGCTCGGAACATGGGCTTTGTTGCGAGGTAAGCATAAGATGGTGACAAACTATTAACAGCAAAACGTAAGGAAAGGAGGCTTGTCTGACCTTTTATAAATAGGGTTTGGAATCCTTGCCTCTGGTAGTTTTGCACAAATTGGGAGGCTGGCACAATTGGTGGGGCCGGTGCAGCTTGGGCGATGTTGGGAAGTTGGCATGAGTTGGGAAGGCGAGTGTGCTAGTTGGTGGGACCGGCGCAAAGTGTAAAAGTCTTGCGTGCTTGCGGGCGTGACTTGGGCGGTCATTGGGAGGTCGGCGCAATTGGTGGGGCCGGTGCGGCTTGAAACCGTGCTTGCGGGGCGTGACTTGGGCGACATTGGGAAGTCGCACCCTTTGTGGGCCCGTTTCTTGCACGCGTGACTTTGGTAAAAGGGAAATCCTTCCCTATTTCAAAGTCTTCACGCCTATATATATATATATATATATATATATATATTATAAAAAGAAGTGGTGTTTGTGTAGACTGATAAATCCGACCATCGATTTCATCATCCTACGGCATAGATCGTGAGTTGGAAGAGAGATATTTTAGTGCGTTGGATCACTTGGTTTCCCGATATTGTTCGGGCCCACTAATTTATTAATGATAGCTTGATTTCCAAACGTGAATGATAGCTTCATTTCCAAACGTGAGTTTCGAACTGTTTCCGGAAATAGATATTGTCCTAATTATGAAACCAAAAAATACTATCCTAATTCTGATACTAAAGAGTCCTATATAAGACCATGTATGTTCGTAAGTTTTCCATACATATCAAAAACACGTTCAAACCCACAGGCTTCAAAGATATATTTTCGTCCAACAAACTAATACGTTCAAACCAAGAGGCTTCAAAGAGGAAATTTATTATCTCATCCAACTGAAGCTATGAGGTGTGTATTTTTTTTTTTCTTTTTTCTTTTTTCATCCATCCGAATTCTTTAAGTTATATTCTTTAACTCTGCACTCTTTGTCTACTTTTTTAGTTCTAACTCTATTTATATGTTGAAAGCAGCTGCAAGTACTACTGCATGATGTAGTTTCATGAACCGTGATCAATTTTTAAGTTTCATGAACCGTGATCCACATTTCCTCGGGCAATGAACCAAAAATACCCCGCAAAATTTTTAAGGATTAAGGATTAAGCAAATTTGATTATTACTGTGTACACAAATTCTTTACAATCAATTTGGTGCTTAATGATGCTATTGGTCAACCGAATTTTTAACATAAAATAAGCAGATCCACGTCGATCGGTCGTATTCATGTAATTTTCAAATCTTCTAAAAATTTCCAAAGTACTAGCAATGTTTGTAATTTAATTTATAGTACTCCATCCATCTTTCCATGGTCTTATGATGCCTAATTCTGATACTATCTACAAAACCCCACTAGCTGCAAACGTATGTATGGCTTAGCATTTTGGAAGACCAAAAAAGTCTATTTTTTTGAATTGCTGCACTACAGTTTTTATGAAACACCAAAAGGCATCTCACATAACCCACGTTTTGACGTGGCTACAAGTGTAACAGAAAGAATGGATAGCCTCAACTAATCTAACGACTATTATTAGAAAAGAAAATTGTGCATAAAAAAGACGGTAAAGATTTATACACGTTTATGTTTGGTAGCTGGAACCAATTTTTTTTTTTTTTGATGCAACCTGGAACCAAATTGGAAGCAAAAAAGATAGACTATTTGCTTAAGAGGCCACAGTCGGGTTGTAAACCCCGACTAATTTGACACGACTAACAAGATATTACGGCAGGCCCCGGCTAATTTGACACGACTAACAAGATATTACGGCTAATTTGACACGACTAATTTGACACTAGGGCATATGCTTAACACGACTAACAAGATATTACGGCTAATTTGACACGACTAATTTGACACGACTAACAAGATATTACGGCAGGCCCCGGCTAATTTGAGTCGATCAATAAAACACTAGGGCATATGCTTAAAATGTCACGGCCGGAGCTGTAATCCCCGACTAATTTGACACGACCAACAAAACATTAGAGCATGCTTAAGAGGCCACGACCGGGTTTGTAAGCTTCGGCTAATTTCATAGGGCCAAAAAAACACTGCGGCATGCTTAAGAGGCAACGTCCGGGCTGTAAGCCCCGGCTAATTTGACCTGACCAACAAAACACTCGGGCATGCTTAAGAGGCGACGGCCGGGGCTGTAAGCCCCGGCTAATTTGACCCGACCAACAAACACGGGGACATGCTTAAGAGGCGACGGCCGGGGCTGTAAGCCCCGGCTAATTTGGCCCGACCAACAATATACTGGGACATGTTTAAGAGGTCACGGCCGGGTCTGTAAGCCTCGGCTAATTCTAGGGTCACTGGCCTCAACTAACTTATAGGATCGATGTTCCACAACTTTAATCTAACCAGTTTGTTAATGACTAAAATTTTATGGGAGAATACTGATCAGCCGACCAAACAACAACAAAAATTCAAAAAAGGTTGAGCCCCGGCCGTAGGCCGGGGTGATACCTAGTATATATATATAAAGCCCCTTTCTCCCCATCCTGCGCTTTATTCTTTCCTCTTTTCATACTAGCGGCAAAGAGAAACCGGCTTCCAGGTATGTCTTCGAGTACTTTTCTCTCTTTTTTTTTTTTTTTTTTTTCTTTTCACGTAGGTGTAGACCTTAAGAGTAGGCTCTTCCACAATCCTTGCATATGATTTCTTGGCGTGCCTCTTGTAGACAATATTGTATGTATGCAACCAAGGGAAATACTGCATATATTGTTTGAACCCGTAGTAAATATTGCATATATGAATTTTCTGTCCTGAAAGAAATATTTGAAACCCTGAAGAAAATATTTGCGTGTGTATTTTGAACCCGTAGAGGATGCTCCGTATATAATTCGAACCCGAAGAAAGATACTCAGACACACTTGTACCCGTATAGAATGCCGCGTATATAGTCTCGAACTCGAAAAAATACTTTGCAGTATATAGTCTTGAACCCGAATAAAATACTGTGTATATAGTCTTGAACCCGAATAAAATACTGTGTATATAGTCTTGAACCCGAATAAAATACGTCCTCCTTCCCCTTTCTCTTTTTTTTTTTTGTTGTTGGGTACGATTATGTGTCGTGGAGATAACTTCTTTCTCCGTTTGTTTTGTGCTGAGATATCTTATTACCAAATTGTTATGAAGGAATTCGATAAGATGTTACACGAATCAAATTTCACTTCGTCGAAGGATGCTCATAATTCCAAACCAAACACGAGATGATGAATTCTTCACTAGAGCCCTCGCCCCCGCTCGGAAGAATCACCCGGGTTTCGTGCCAATTTTGCTAACCTAGGTGGTGAGGATAAAGGAAGACACGTTCGGTTTGCCCGAGAGAGCACCATTCGGTTATGTCTTCATAAAGGGGTGTATTCTTCTTCTAACATTGACTTCAGGATGTGTCAAAGCCCATTGCGTTCTTTTGATAGATGGGTTGAGTTCATGGTGAGCAAGGAGCATATAAATACCAACTTGACTCGGCGCGGGTCATTGATGCTTTTGTCAAGACTTGATAAATCTCCAGTTAGGAAGGATATCCCGGGCTTGGTTGCTTTCATCTCAGGATGGTGTTCGGACACCCATACAATCATATGTAGATGGGGCGAAATAACTTTCTCCTTGGAGAGTGTGGCTCTCTTCTTGAATCTTCCCAGAATCGGGAATCTTAAAATCCAATTATCTCGAAAGTGAGGTGAAGATGCGGGATGACACAGCCGCTAAGTTGGGGGATTTTTCTCGGAAAGACTCCATTGCGAAGTCGAAGGATTCTGCCGGAAAGAGGATGAAAGGTGCCCTTACGGTTGGTGGATATCTCAATGGTTTCCGGACGAGTTGGAGCCCGAATGACGCATGATCTTCATGTCGCCGCATTTTTGGCTCTCCTGGTTGTCCAGAGACATTTTTGATATTCGGTTACGGCAAGAAAGGAATAAGACCGGAGTTGTTAGCGATTCTTTGTGAAGTTAGCAAAGGGTGAAGTTCTTCCCATTGGCAAGTTGTTCCTTGGTTCCCGTATGTGCATCTGGATCACCTAGTTGCGAACATGCAAGTTTCGAATGGTTTCATGAAAGTGGATTCATATGTGCACGTTGATTTTACGCAAGTCCGGCTATGGGAGCACTTTGAGAAGTATGCTCCGAAACCGCTTCCTTCGCTTCCGTGAGTTGGGGTGGCTCCCGAATTCTTCGATGGGTGAACAAAGCGTCAAGAGTTGGCGTGAGCTTGGTTAGTTTTCTTGATAAGTTGCATGAAATCAATTTTCGTCCATGGGGGCCGGTCCATAAGTCGGTGACTCAAATTGACACTTTTGCTTCGTCTCCGCTCATGTCTTTGTCTTCGATGACGATTTGAGCGTTGGTGAAAACTTTGTTCATTCAAAGCCGCTTGCCGGTTATATCAAAGTCTTTCTTCGTGGGGTCTTTCCCGGATAGCCGCTTACAATATTGACCGTGCTTTGCTCGTCACATGGGTTTCGATCAAGGGGTTCCTCTTGTTTATCGGCGTGATACCTAAGGATTCATTGCGTGTCGCCCTTGGCCTTGATGCCCTTAAACCGGTATCCGTATTTCCTTCTTTCAAATGGGAAGAGTAACTTCGAAGACCTTCGGCTATAATGAGTTTTGGTGCGACGAGTTTACTATGATCCGAGGTTTTGTGAATAACGTGGTGGAAAACGTTCGTTGCAAACCTTCCCGGCCAGTTACGAAGGAGTATCCAATGTTGAGAGATCCCAAGCGAAAGTTGCCTAGCAATTCGGAAAGCCCCGAGCCAAGGAACGGAGAACGAAGAATCGTGCGGCGGGTTCGGACGGTTTCACAAGATCCTCAAACGGCCCTTGTGTCTTTCGGTTCTTCCAATAACCGGGTATGTGTCGCCTCTTCATTGGTTTGTCTCAAAACACGTGAATTTGGTGAGAATATGTGTCTTGTTTCCTTTAGGGCTTCGGTGAGTGTTAATGCTTTCATTTGCTCTTGCACGTTGCCGGGAGGCGGCAATTTCTTCAAAGAACTCCAACGAAAGATTGAGCCTTCTCATAACGATGATGAGTCGGAGAAAGAAGGTTCAACAAGTGAGAGTGATTCCTCCGGCAGCACTGGTTCTGTTTCGGGAAGTGGTTCGGTGAGTTTCGCACTTCTTTTCTTTCTTCTTTTGTTTCCTCTTTTGAAAAAATGTCTAACTCAAGTTTGCAGGAGGAATCCGGTTCGGAGGACGATTCTGGGGTGGAGTCACACGAAAACTTGCCTTTGGTGACCACCGCCGGTGACTTGGAGATGGGAGTTAGCCAATTGCCGGGCATAGACGTGGTTCAAACGGTGGATGATTCTCTGATGGTTGTTGCCGTAGACATGGAAGAAGACCCTTTGCGAGTTGTGAGGCCACTTGCAGGCGCCATTTTTGATCCCCCGTACTTGGTTCCTTATCCGTGGTCATGTGCTGGTTGGCGGCTTCAGCGTGCCGACTAAGCATGAGCGTTGTACACCCGAATGCGGGAGAAGCACGGACATATGGCTACAACCAAGAAGGTTACTAGTCGATTTGCGGGTTAAGCGTGTGGAAGAGGCTTTATCTTCCATTGAGGACATGCGTGAGGTAACCTGGGTCACACCGTTTCCCCGAAGACTTTATTGCCGATCGGGAGCACCATCGCGACGTGTGCGTAGAAAAGGAGTTCAACACTTCGTGGTTTGTCGAAGGCCTTGCCGAGATCCAAAAGTTGAAAGATGCGATGTCAAAGCCTTTCCGCCCGAGGAGATTGCACGGCAAGGAGATGGAACTCGAAAAGCTTTCCAAGATGTTGACTATGAAGAGAGCGGCTCTTGAAGATGCGAAGTTGACTTTCTCAAAAAGAGAAGCGGACTTGTTGGATGATTTTCCTTGAACGTTTCTCCGTTAAACTTTCATTTAGGTTTTTTTTTTTTTGAAAGACATATTGGATGTCCGGTTCAAAACTTGACCTTTGATAGACAGTGGTAGCTTTTTTTAGGGTATTGGATTATTTAGGGATGAATGGTTTTGATAATATGACTACGATTATGTTTTGGGAAAGGAATATTGCTTTTATAAAAGTGTGTGCTAGCAATAGGCACGAGACTCGAGTAGTATGACGGTTTTAATAAGGACCTAAAAAATTGATCGTATATCTTGTGCAGTCTAAATTTACTCACTTCATAGGTTTTGTGAACACGCCCCTCTCCGTGTAAAGGCGGCCTTGGTGGTAGCATCGCCAGTTAGTCCCCAATTGCTGGTAGCGTCTTTAACGAGTCCCCAGTTTTCAAGTGTAGTTTTTCAACTGGAAACCGGGTTGTCTGGCAGTTGAGTAGGATTGAGTCACAAGTCCCCAATTGCTGGTAGCATCGCCAGCAAGTCCCCAATCGCTGGTAGCATCTTCGACGATTGAGTAATATCATCTTAAAGAAGTCCCCGTTTTCTTGTGTAGTTTTTACAACTAGTAACCGGTCTTCTGGTAGTTGAGTCGGATTGAGTCGCCTTCCCCTACCATCTTGACATCCTGGTCGAAGAACGAGATCGACAATCCGATATTGTAGCCGATAGATCAATCCTCCCGTGTGGTCGCCAATTGTTTATGGGTGAAAATCGTTTACTGATTTCGGTAAATTCGGTTGGTGAGTGAGAAAACTGGTTCAAACCCTAAACAAATGTGCTGCACGTGAGCACTTTATAGATTCGAGAGATCAATCTGTACAAGTCCGGCCTAAACCAAGAAATGGCCGTTCCGGACTTGCCCGGTCACAAAGTGGAGGAGAAGGGTTGATTTGGGGAGGGAAGCAAAGAAAGGTGTTGAGGCGAGAATAGTGCGGGAGAGTAGTATCTCGACTTGTATCGAAAAGTGAAAACTTGGGAGCTTGCAAGAGGTGAAAGCTTTTGGGAGAGCTTGCAAAGTTGCCTTTACGAGAGTGTAGTATTTTTCTCGACCGAGACTTGTTGTCCGTGGAAATAGGTAAGACCTATTTATGCAAGTCGAGATTTGAAACGTACCACGACCTCATGAAGGAAGAGAGTAAAGGGTGAAATAATGGGAGGAGGTGGTAACCGCATGGTGTTAATGGGTGAAAACGTTTTCAACATTATTTCCTCTTTTATTTGACCGCTTTATTCCTTTTCACGCTTTCTTAATGTGAGCGTAGTGTACGGCTGCATCTTTGTGACCGCCAAACCAAAACCCTAGAAAGCATCCCCGGTTTGTGTTGATGTCTCGAGTGTTGGTTGCATCTTGCGTGCAAGTGGTGCTTTGCTAGGACGCATGTGGCATGTGCCAATGGCATGTGCGGAATGCCTTCGTTGCGAGTTGCACCTCGAGCGTAAGTGATAATGCCAGAGCTGTTAGTGGCGTGTGTGGCATGTGCCGACGGCATGTGCGGAATGCCTTGGTGGTAGGTTGCACGGTTTGCGAGTTAGGCTACCAGCGTGTGTGTTTGGCATGTGCCAATGGCATGTGCGGAATGCCTTGGTGGTAGGTTGCACGGTTTGCAAGTTAGGCTACCGAGGCGTGTGTGTTTGGCATGTGTGGCCGTTAGGGCTTTGGCCTTGGAAATATGGCTTGCGGTACGCGTTGGCATGTGCCAATGGCACGTACGGCCATGTTGACCTAGTTGCAAGTCTTGCAAGCCTAGGGCGCTATATTTGGCGTGTGCCAAAGGCATAGCGGCTTGGAAATATGGCTTGCGGTACGTGTTGGCATGTGCCAATGGCACGTACGGCCATGTTGACCTAGTTTCAAGTCTTGTAAGCCTAGGGCGCTATGTTTGGCGTGGGCCAATGGCATAGCGACTTGGAAATATGGCTTGCGGTACGTGTTGGCATGTGCCAATGGCACGTACGGCCATGTTGACCTAGTTGCAAGTCTTGCAAGCCTAGGGCGCTATGTTTGGCGTGGGCCAATGGCATAGCGACTTGGAAATATGGCTTGCGGTACGTGTTGGCATGTGCCAATGGCACGTACGGCCATGTTGACCTAGTTGCAAGTCTTGCAAGCCTAGGGCGCTATGTTTGGCGTGGGCCAATGGCATAGCGACTTGGAAATATGGCTTGCGATACGTGTTGGCATGTGCCAATGGCACGTACGGCCATGTTGACCAAGGTGCAAGTCTTGCAAGCCTAGGGCGCTATGCTTGGCGTGGGCCAATGGCATAGAGACTTGGAAATATGGCTTGCGGTACGTGTTGGCATGTGCCAATGGCACGTACGGCCATGTTGACCTAGTTGCAAGTCTTGCAAGCCTAGGGCGCTATGTTTGGCGTGGGCCAATGGCATAGCGACTTGGAAATATGGCTTGCGGTACGTGTTGGCACGTGCCAATGGCACGTACGGCCATGTTGACCTAGTTGCAAGTCTTGCAAGCCTAGGGCGCTATGTTTGGCGTGGGCCAATGGCATAGCGACTTGGAAATATGGCTTGCGGTACGTGTTGGCATGTGCCAATGTCACGTACGGCCATGTTGACCTAGTTGCAAGTCTTGCAAGCCTAGGGCGCTATGTTTGGCATGGGCCAATGGCATAGCGACTTGGAAATATGGCTTGCGAAGCGTGTTGGCATGTGCCAATGGCACGTACGGTCATGTTGACCTAGTTGCAAGTCTTGCAAGCCTAGGGAGCTATGTTTGGCGTGGGCCAATGGCATAGCGACTTGGAAATATGGCTTGCGGTACGTGTTGGCATGTGCCAATGGCACGTACGGCCATGTTGACCTAGTTGCAAGTCTTGCAATCCTAGGGCGCTATGCTTGGCGTGGGCCAATGGTATAGCGACTTGGAAATATGGCTTGCGGTACGTGTTGGCATGTGCCAATGTCACGTACGGCCATGTTGACCTAGTTGAAAGTCTTGCAAGCCTAGGGCGCTATGTTTGGCGTGGGCCAATGGCATAGCGACTTGGAAATATGGCTTGCGGTACGTGTTGGCATGTGCCAATGGCACGTACGGCCATGTTGACCTAGTTGCAAGTCTTGCAAGCCTAGGGCGCTATGTTTGGCGTGGGCCAATGGCATAACAACTTGGAAAATGGCTTGCGGTACGTGTTGGCATGTGCCAATGGCACGTACGGCCATGTTGACCTAGTTGCAAGTCTTACAAGCCTAGGGCGCTATGTTTGGCGTGGGCCAATGGCATAGCGGCTTGGTTTTGGCGTTGTTTCCATGGTGCGCGATTAATGGGCTTGGTTTGGGATTGTTGCCATGGTGCGCAGTGTGCGGCTTGGTTTGGCATTGTTGCCATGGTGCACAACATGCGGCTTGGTTTGGCATTGTTGCCATGGTGCGCAGTGTGCGGCTTGATTTGGCATTGTTGCCATGGTGCGCAGTATGCGGCTTGGTTTGGCATTGTTGCCATGGTGCGCAGCATGCGGCTTGATTTGGCATTGTTGCCATGGTGCGCAGTATGCGGCTTGGTATGGCATTGTTGCCATGGTGCGCAGCATGCGGCTTGGTTTGGCATTGTTGCCATGGTGCGCAGTATGCGGCTTGGTTTGGCATTGTTGCCATGGTGCGCAGCATGCGGCTTGGTTTGGCATTGTTGCCATGGTGCGCGATATCTGCGGCTTGGTTTGGCATTGTTGCCATGGTGCGCATGAGATGCGGCTTGGTTTGGCATTGTTGCCATGGTGCGCGGGTGCGGCTTGGTTTTGGAATTAGGGTTACGTGTTAAAAACCCTAATCTGGTATTTTGAAAAATTACCCCTATTAATTATTTACACACGAGTTAAATGCTCTTAGTTAATGTGTTGCGGGTAACACTAGGTCATGGGTTTTACGATTTTACCCCTTGTTTAAAAACCACCATCAACAGATTGCTTTAATGAAAAACAAGAAGTGATTGCTCAACAACGAGTCCGCTAGCTAACCGATTTGATCTTAAGGTAAATCATAAATTCAGGTATACCATGTAAAAGAACGGCTAGCTAGGAGTGACTTAATGCGGGATACCAAGGCACAGATTGAAGGGAACTAGATTAGGATTAGGATTACTTAACTAAATCTTAAAGCAGGGAACTAGAGTTTTGTTAGGAATAGAAGAATTTGTACATATTTCCTACAAAAAAAAGGATAAAAAAAAAAGGAGGGGGTCAATTAATAAGTCTTGTCTTGAGTATTGAATTTATCTTTGAATCTCCTCCATGTTTTTACCATCTTTTCATTATTTTCACGCTTATGGGCATTCTAAGTCAGTTTAGAAAACTAAAGATCACGTCGTCCCCTCCAAGAACGCCGAGAGTAATTTCAAAGTGCAATACTAATCACGAGATGTCGCCCTCGTCGTCCGAATCGCAGTTGATTTATGAGACTGTGAAAGGTTCTCATGAGTTTAAGATAAAAAGATATTCTCTATCAAAGGGAATTGGAGTTGGTAAATCCAAGATTAGTGGGAGATTCACAGTTGGTGGTCATGACTGGGTTTTAGTTTTTTTATCCAGACGGCGTGTACTCAATCTTGCGAGGAGTACATATCCTTGTACCTTAGGTTAGAACGTCGTGCTAAAGAAGAAGTTCGAGCAGTGTATGAATTTAAATTACTTGACCAAACCGGAAACGGTATTCATAGTCTTCCTGAAGGTGAGAAATCTCCACAAACGTTCGGCTCATGGTACGTACCTTTAACTCTTCCGATAAACGATTTATGGCTCTGCTTTCCTTCTTATTTTTTTTAACTAGTAAGGCCACATGTGTGATGCACATGCTTGAATTGGATTCTTTTAACAACACCAAATTTGATAATAATGGGAAAAAAAATCTTAAAATAAAAATTTAATATCCTTGTTTGTACTCGCTTTCCAAATATATTAATTTTGCAAAAATCCGATGTGTATTTTTAAAGATATCTAAGTGTTCATTTTTTTGATATATTTTTAAAATAATGGCATTCTAGAAATATACAAATATTAACTAAAACCTTAGTTAATGGGGGTATTATTGTCATGTGAAAAGGCTTCACCAAAAAATTACCTCTTTTGTTTATATTAGTAAGATTTATCTACTCCCAAATTCGTTATGCATAGTTTCGGAAACGACGTTTATTTACGTATTAATTTCAGGGGCCGGGACTTCATCGGTATATGAAGAGGTCGGAGTTGGAGACATCAATTTATCTCAAGGATGATTGTCTCAGCATTCATTGTACGGTTGAAGTATTGAAAGAAGCTCGTGTTGAAACAGTACAAGAGGAAAAACATTATGTTATTCATGTACCTCCATCAGATATGGTTCAAAATTTTAAAGGTTTGTTGGAATCTGAAACTGGTTCGACGTTACCTTTCGGAGTTGGCGATAAATTTTTTAGAGCCCATAAGTCGATTCTTGCCACACGATCTCCCGTATTTAGAGCTATGTGTTTTGGATTAATGGGTAACCCAAACATGGAAACAGTAGCAGTAGCCTTTGAAGAGGTTGATCCCTTCGCCTTTAAGGTAAGGCTTTTGGCAATCCATTATTTTTCCATCATGCTTTAGATTAAAAAATACACTAGCATCCATGTTTTACCTTTGTGTATAAATTTACTGGTGCGGTTACCTTAATAAATTATATGATGTTTTGCATGCCATGTTGTTATTTTTATACTCAGATGAACTTCCCCCCACGTGAACTTTCGATTCGATTCTCCTTGCACATTAACTACAATCTTGCAACATATGTTAGCAACAGCAGATCGCTTTGATCTTGCTCGTTTAAGAGTCATGTGTGAGGCAAAATTATGTGAAGAAATAAACGCAAATACGGTGGTGACCACACTGGCCCTAACGAGAACAACACCAATGTCTCAGAACTAAAAACTGCGTGTCTAAACTTTGCGGCTAAACCCGAAAATTTGGGAGGTAAGTATTATTATGTTTCACGGTGAGTACCAAGTGTGCTGTTCGATTCTTGAACGATATTATTTTCTTACTCTTTGAATGTTTTATGCGTAGAGGTTATGAAGTCGATGGGTTTGCATATTTGGAGAAGAGTTGTCCTTCATTATTGGTTGATCTGCGTCAAGACCGGTTCGGTGGTAGATAAAAGTGAAGCCTAATACTTCGCAGAAGGGCATATCAACGAAGGCTGTGATAGTGACTTTGTGTTTTCTCGAAACACCAACGCCTACCTCGGAGGGCTAGTTTATGATTGTTTTAATTTTAGGGCGGAGCCAAGGGTTGACTAACCACGGCTCTAGCCCCTAAAATCTAAAAAATCACTAAAATCCCCTTGTATTTATTTGTTATTTTTTATTTAGCCCACCAAAAAAATTGGATTTGGTCCACCAAAGTCCAAATATTCACTACACCATATTTTACGTTTTGTGACACATTATTTCAGTCACGAAATGGAGTTGTGACGCACAATGACCGTTACAACGAGGTGTGTAACAAATTTTCGTAACCAACATGTTGCCGTCACTAATTTGGGGTTGTGACACATTTAGTAACACGCAGTAGACCGTCACGAAGTTAAAATTCGTGACAAGCGTGACTTAGTTCGAATTTTTTTTTTTTGTTACAAATACATTGACTTAGTCTACGTTGACCGACTACAATGTTACGGTAAAATTTTAGTAACCAAGGATTTTCCGTTACTAAATTTTTACCAGGGTTACTAATTTTTGACCAGGTCAGCGTTGACTGATTCCTACTATCCTGGTAAAAAATTAGTGACACTTTTTTGCCGTTACGAATCCTTTTGTTACAAAAAAAAAAATTCAGTCTTTATTGACCTGGTCAATATTAATGTTTCCATCCCTTTCATTTTACCCTGCAAGTACCCTATCCCCGGAATTGTTACAATACAATCCAATTCCAACATTTCACATTTCAACATTTCACATAAGAAGTCATTCAATATAATTTAACATTCATTCCAACATTCAAAAGAAGTCATTCAACCAATTTATGTTGTGTTCATGAGCCATAACTGCCAAGTATACATAAATGCTATGAATAAGCATATTGTGAGCATTACCTTAGCCATTTATTATTAAGCCAACAAGACTTTTTTCTTCTTTTTACGAACTGCGTCGTCTCCGGTCTCCATTGCATAGGCATCATTCCTTTTGAGAACTCAATGCACATTCAGTGCCTGAACCCTGTTAAAGTAAACAAACGTGAAATAAGTTATCAAGCTTCAATAGATGGGGGCAAAAGAGGCCGCGGACTATAACATGTTGATTTGAACAAGGTTTAAACAAAGAGTATGAATGCATATCAAGTCGAGTATCGTATAAGGAATTAGGATGTGGAGATGACAAGGAGATAGAAACGTACATTGACTAGCAAAATCCTTGTGCTAGTACTTATTTTGTCTTCCTAGCATTGAGCCAAGGACCTGCACATATATAACATAATGATTACAGATGAGTAGGAATAAGAGAAGAACAGTCGATGCTTATAAAACAACTCTGCCCTAAAAAGGAAAGTCAACAAGGTAGAAGATGATCAAAATATTCGGTGATTGCATGTCAATACAGCAAACATAGTCCCCATACTACTATTAAAAAACAGATCAAAACATCATAGTTATATATGTGCACAATCTTAAACGAAACATTTTCAAGTAACGAAACATTTTCATAGTCTCATTTTAACATCCAATTTGGGAAGGCCTTAAAACTAATGAAAAATGATGCCGAACACTGTCCCGATTGAAAAAGGGACCTCAATTAACTAGAATTCTAGAATTTGAACATTCATCTCAAACTTCTATTCGTATGATAAATTACCTCCAAATCCTTAATTGCTTGTTCTCTTGTAGTTTCTTTTCATTGGAGATCACGTTTCAAAGACCCAATGCAGAGTAAACCCTGCACAATCAACCAAGTCATAAAATTAGTAGGATCAAGCTACATCGGTTTCTCTGCGTAATGCATCGGTTTACCGCCACTTTACCGTGTCCGATCATCCCGCAATTTTAACAGAGTCTGCCTGACATATATATGCCTAACATATCCAAAATTCACTTAATTATAACGGTTGGATTTCTTTTTATGGTGTCAACATTGCCTGAGTTATAAATGTCAGAATATCAATACAATTCTAAGGTTTCATCACCCAAACAAAGTTTCATATTAACTCATCGCTACTCAAATACAAGCACTAATAGATGGTGGTCCAAGAGTGACTTACCTTCACTAATGCTTCACCAATCCATACGTCATGAAACTCATACAACAACCCTTGACAAATGTAGATAGTCTACTAGATTTTAAACGGCGACTCATCCATAGAAGCTCCATATGTTCGTTCTTGGAGAAGTTATGAGTGGTGTACCAAAGATCACTTTATGAATCGACCTCAACCACTTTGGAGAGAAGAGGTTGAAAATGAATACTGCTTCTTTGTTCCATCTCTCGATCATTCTTGTAACGCTGAACCAGCCTCAACAAGTAGCATGATGATGTGTATCAGTACCACCACTTCAGCTGCAAGTGGATCAGCACATGCCTACACATGAAAAAGATTTACTAAAACACGTTATATGGGGAAGAATGATGCTCCATGTATGAATACATTTTAACATTGACTACTGACTCATTGGTGTATAACAGATGCTCAATTTTGGACTGGCCAGTTTAAGTTAAATTTATGCAAAATTTAGTCTGGGTGGCAGAAAATAAAGCGGTCTTCCTTATATCATGACCATCAGCAATTGATACAGTTAGATAGAATATAAATCATACGTTCATGATTATCAATTTGTCTAATATGCATAAAGAAATTCAGTCAATGTTAGGGAATAAATGCACAACGCTATCGTACTTGAAATAAACTGCAATAATAATACTTTAAATGTCATAGAATTGTGCTTACATGATCTCCATAAGAACATCCATACTTGAAATAGCTGGACAACTCACTATGGCACCAAAATTGTAAGAGATACAAAAGAGCAGCCGATCTAATGGCAACCCCCATGCGAGAACAATTCAACAAATTCAATAAACAGAAAAGAGGAAAGTATGAGTTGGAGAAAAATAAGTCACACACCTTTTCAATAGCTGGACAACTCGTCCTTCACAGCGTACAAGTCATAAACATAATCATCCATCATAGCTGCACATACAGAGGACACAACACATAATTCATGAGTTGGACAAGGATCATTATTTATAACATATTCATGTTCAATGAATGAAGGGATTAGTCAGATACGCCACATAGATATCCAAACATCAAGCACATAAAATGAGGAGTGGCCAGGACAAGAAGAGTGAATCATATGGGGAGCACCTTCACCGTTGTTAATGTATGAGTACATATCAGATTGAATCTCTGAGGCAACCTCCGGAAGATACTCTCTTAGAAGAGGCAAAAAGTTGCACAAAATTTGACTATCCTCCAAAGACATATCTCTGTAATACGACAAGTGTACATCAAGGCACGAAAGATAGTATATCTATCTAATTAACATAGACTTCATAAGATATGGAAAATTACCTGAAAATGGAAAATAACCAGCAAACAAAGGGAGTATGAATTCAAGGTTCCATCCTTGGGGTTGTTGATATCACGTAACTTAGCCCATTCCTTGATCTGCACATATAAGTAGACATGTACAAAACCAAAGACAAAGTTGTGAAATGAACATTAGAAATATACTTACGAAGTATCTTGAGCTAAGGTCATAAGAGCTTTCATTGTCTTTTCTGCCTCGTCTTTGTGTATGGTATGCGAGAGTTTGTGAAATTAGGGTTTGCGAGAGTTTGTGTATGGTAAGTACAAAAGGAAATATACTTACAGAAGTATGCTGGTGCCACTGGGGGTCTTTGCAGAGGTCTCCAAATCTAATGACTTCACGCGTGAAAATATTACATAACCATTCGAACGCTCTCTTTGCATCTTTGACTTAATCATTTGAACATGGTCACAAACTCAAAACCTTTGCCTCATCCATGCATATATCACCTAAGCAACATATATAAAGTTAGGAATTTCATCAAACACCTACAATACCTAAACAATTCATAAATTACTTGATTTTTTAAGAAAATTTAATAAGAACCCATTAAAGAAATTCTCGGACCAATGCAAGCATGACCAAGAGAGCGTTAAAACAAGTTAAAAAATAGCAATGGGTTTACTGAGAAAATCATCCAAGAACTTCACATTTGATTTCAACTGATGAGTTATTAGCATAGAAAACAATTGAACTTTATAGATCACCTAACTTATCTTTAGATTATACATCTAGCATAGAAAACAATTGAACTTTGACACTCACTGAAAACAAGTCAAAATCGAGAAAATTGGAAACCCAAATCTCAGTTATAACAAACTGACCTAAAAATTAAACCCAATAAATAAAACAAGGGCATGAAAAGGGATAATACTTGTGTTATTGTTTCATGGGTGGCCAAGGCCTGATCCAGGGCTTGATCTGTTGAGCAGCAACAGTATCTTCTTGTCCAATTTCTTGAACAGACCCATCTCAGACCTTCTCTTAAACCTTGATCATTACCAGCTCAAATTGAAGCCATCTCTCTACTAAACTCATAATAAAAAAAAACCACCTATCCATCTGTAATTGATTCATCAAATCAACAGCTCCAACACCCTTGAAATCTCAGTACCACCATCTTCTGAATCTTAATACCTAATTCAAACAAAACCCATTCGCAATCTCCTCCATATCTCATCTTAATCTGATTTCAACCCTAAACAGCCAACCCTAGCTTCTTCTCGATTTGCGTCAAACTCATCACTAAATAACCCTAAATCTTAATTGAATATAAATAGATTAAATTAGGGTTTCTGAAATTTCTGAAAGATAAAGAGAAGATGAAGATTGAAAAACACGAAGAAAAAGAGGTGTTTTTTGATTGACGGTGAGAACCTAACCTAATAACGGATGACAAATCTTCTTCTTCTAGACTTCTAGTGTGAGTCTGTCTTCACACAAAACAGATAGCGAGTCATAGAAGGAAAGGGATATGAAAGTCGCAAAAACTTCTATGTTTAGGATGGATAAATCGATCCTGAAGAGAGAAGAAGGGGAATGTAGGTGATGTTTGAAAGGTAGAGCAGTAGAAGACTGAAGAGAGAAGAAGGGGATAAGATTTGTGCGGTTTATTCACACGATAGGGTAAACTTGA
This sequence comes from Papaver armeniacum, assembly GCA_023531295.1. Taxonomy (NCBI): domain Eukaryota; kingdom Viridiplantae; phylum Streptophyta; class Magnoliopsida; order Ranunculales; family Papaveraceae; genus Papaver; species Papaver armeniacum. The sequence goes on along the minus strand of JAJJWW010010222.1, from coordinate 65,454 downwards.
TAGAATGTACACGGTTCTTTCGCACGCTGCTCAGGATGGTGTTACTGAGTGTTACTCTGCACACGGTTCTTTCGCACGATTATTTTCCAATGAGTTACTAATCGTGACACGGCGGGCCGCCGTCACTAAACTGGTAAAATTTCGTAACGGAATATGTGGTGTCACTAAATTTTCGTAACTGAAATTTTTAGTCACTAATTCGTGACGGCTACATGTTGGTTACGAATTTTAGTTACTAATCGCTGAATATGGTGTAGTGATTTATATTAATTTTTTTTTAGCACCCTATGTTTTTTTTCGGCTCCGCCACTTGAAATTAATAACTTCGTATTTATTTGTGGCCTATGATGAAAGTGGTTAGTAATATCTTGAAAGTATACTTACCACTTCAATATGACGAGGAGAAAAGTGCTCATTATTACTTTTGATCTCTCGCCTTCTACTTAGGATTTTCGACTACCTCGATAGTATTATTAACATTCAGTTTAGCGAATCAATCTTACTTAGCCCGAGTACGTGCTTTTTCTCGATTAAGATACATTCCCTTCTCGAATCCATGGTGAGTTACCATATTAAGTAATAACTATTTGGATGCCTTGTCTAACTAGCTCAGGCCTACTAAGCTAAGGCCTACCAAGCTAAAAATTGATAAACATAGCGCCCTAGGCTTGCGGTACGTGTTGGCATGTGCCAATGGCACATACGGCCATGTTGACCTAGTTGCAAGTCTTGCAAGCCTAGGGCGCTATGTTTGGCGTGGGCCAATGGCATAGCGACTTGGAAATATGGCTTGCGGTACGTGTTGGCACGTGCCAATGGCACGTACGGCCATGTTGACCTAGTTGCAAGTCTTGCAAGCCTAGGGCGCTATGTTTGGCGTGGGCCAATGACATAGCGACTTGGAAATATGGCTTGCGGTACGTGTTGGCATGTGCCAATGGCACGTACGGCCATGTTGACCTAGTTGCAAGTCTTGCAAGCCTAGGGCGCTATGTTTGGCATGGGCCAATGGCATAGCGACTTGGAAATATGGCTTGCGGTACGTGTTGGCATGTGCCAATGGCACGTACGGCCATGTTGACCTAGTTGCAAGTCTTGCAAGCCTAGGGAGCTATGTTTGGCGTGGGCCAATGGCATAGCGACTTGGAAATATGGCTTGCGGTACGTGTTGGCATGTGCCAATGGCACGTACGGCCATGTTGACCTAGTTGCAAGTCTTGCAAGCCTAGGGCGCTATGCTTGGCGTGGGCCAATGGCATAGCGACTTGGAAATATGGCTTGCGGTACGTGTTGGCATGTGCCAATGACACGTACGGCCATGTTGACCTAGTTGAAAGTCTTGCAAGCCTAGGGCGCTATGTTTGGCGTGGGCCAATGGCATAGCGACTTGGAAATATGGCTTGCGGTACGTGTTGGCATGTGCCAATGGAACGTACGGCCATGTTGACCTAGTTGCAAGTCTTGCAAGCCTAGGGCGCTATGTTTGGCGTGGGCCAATGGCATAACGACTTGGAAAATGGCTTGCGGTACGTGTTGGCATGTGCCAATGGAACGTACAGCCATGTTGACCTAGTTGCAAGTCTTGCAAGCCTAGGGCGCTATGTTTGGCGTGGGCCAATGGCATAGCGGCTTGGTTTTGGCGTTGTTGCCATGGTGCGCAGATGTGCGGCTTGGTTTGGCATTGTTGCCATGGTGCGCAGATGTGCGGCTTGGTTTGGCATTGTTGCCATGGTGCACAAAGACATGCGGCTTGGTTTGGCATTGTTGCCATGGTGCGCAGTGTGCGGCTTGATTTGGCATTGTTGCCATGGTGCGCAGTATGCGGCTTGGTTTGGCATTGTTGCCATGGTGCACAGTGTGCGGCTTGATTTGGCATTGTTGCCATGGTGCGCAGTATGCGGCTTGGTTTGGCATTGTTGCCATGGTGCGCAGCATGCGGCTTGGTTTGGCATTGTTGCCATGGTGCGCAGTATGCGGCTTGGTTTGGCATTGTTGCCATGGTGCGCAGCATGCGGCTTGGTTTGGCATTGTTGCCATGGTGCGCAGTATGCGGCTTGATTGGGCATTGTTGCCATGGTGCGCAGTATGCGGCTTGGTTTGGCATTGTTGCCATGGTGCGCAAGGTGCGGCTTGGTTTTGGAATTAGGGTTCTGTGTTAAAAACCCTAATCTGGTATTTTGAAAAAATACCCCTATTAATTATTTACACCTGAGTTAAATGCTCTTAGTTAATGTGTTGCGGGTAACACTAGGTCATGGGTTTTACGATTTTACCCCTTGTTTAAAAACCACCATCAACAGATTGCTTTAATGAAAAACAAGAAGTGATTGCTCAACAACAGGTGCCGCTAGCTAACCGATTTGATCTTAAGGTAAATCATAAATTCAGGTATACCATGTAAAAGAACGTCTAGCTAGGAGTGACTTAATGCGGTACCAAGGCAAAGATTGAAGGGAACTAGATTAGGATTAGGATTACTTAACTAAATCTTAAAGCGAGGGGAACTAGAGTTTTGTTAGGAATAGAAGAAGTTGTACATATTTCCTACAAAAAAAAGGATAAAAAAAAAAAAAAGGAGGGGTCAATTAATAAGTCTTGTCTTGAGTATTGAATTTATCTTTGAATCTCCTCCATGTTTTTACCATATTTTCATTATTTTTCACGCTTACGGGCATTCTAAGTCAGTTTAGAAAACTAAAGATCACGTCGTCCCCTCCAAGAACGCCGAGAGTAATTTCAAAGTGCAATACTAATCACGAGATGTCGCCCTCGTCGTCCGAATCGCAGTTGATTTATGAGATTGTGAAAGGTTCTCATGAGTTTAAGATAAAAAGATATTCTCTATCAAAGGGAATTGGAGTTGGTAAATCCAAGATTAGTGGGAGATTCACAGTTGGTGGTCATGACTGGGTTTTAGTTTTTTATCCAGACGGCAGTACTCAATCTTGCGAGGAGTACATATCCTTGTACCTTAGGTTAGAACGTCGTGCTAAAGAAGAAGTTCGAGCAATGTATGAATTTAAATTACTTGACCAAACCGGAAACGGTATTCATAGTCTTCCTGAAGGTGATAAATCTCCACAAACGTTCGTCTCATGGTACGTACCTTTAACTCTTCCGATAAACGATTTATGGCTCTGCTTTCCTTCTTATTTTTTTTTAACTAGTAAGGCCACATGTGTGATGCACATGCTTGAATTGGATTCTTTTAACAACACCAAATTTGATAATAATGGGAAAAAAAATCTTAAAATAAAAATTTAATATCCTTGTTTGTACTCGCTTTCCAAATATATTAATTTTGCAAAAATCCGATGTGTATTTTTAAAGATATCTAAGTGTTCATTTTTTTTGATATATTTTTAAAACAATGGCATTCCTGTAAATATACAAATATTAACTAAAACCTTAGTTAATGGGGGTATTATTGTCATGTGAAAAAGCTTCACCAAACAATTACCTCTTTTGTTTATATTAGTAAGATTTATCTACTCCCAAATTCGTTATGCATAGTTTCGGAAACGACGTTTATTTACGTATTAATTTCAGGGGACTGGGACTTCATCAGTATATGAAGAGGTCGGAGTTGGAGACATCAATTTATCTCAAGGATGATTGTCTCAGCATTCATTGTACGGTTGAAGTATTGAAAGAAGCTCGTGTTGAAACAAGACAAGAGGAAAAACATTATGTTATTCATGTACCTCCATCGGATATGGTTCAAAATTTTAAAGGTTTGTTGGAATCAAACCTGGTTACGACGTTACCTTTCGGGTTGGCGATAAATTTTTTTAGAGCCCATAAGTCGATTCTTGCCACACGATCTCCCGTATTTAGAGCTATGTGTTTTGGATTAATGGGTAACCCAAACATGGAAACAGTAGCAGTAGCCTTTGAAGAGGTTGATCCCTTCGCCTTTAAGGTAAGGCTTTTGGCAATTCATTATTTTTCTGTCATGCTTTAGATTAAAAAATACACTAGCATCCATGTTTTACCTTTGTGTATAAATTTACCGGTGCGGTTACCTTAATAAATTATATGATGTTTTGCATGCCATGTTGTTATTTTTATACTCGGATGAACTTCCCAGGCCCACGTGAACTTTCGATTCGATTCTCCTTGCACATTAACTACAATCTTGCAACATATGTTAGCAATGCAGATCGCTTTGATCTTGCTCGTTTAAGAGTCATGTGTGAGGCAAAATTATGTGAAGAAATAAGCGCAAATACGGTGGTGACCACACCGGCCCTAGCGTAACAACACCAATGTCCGCAACTAAAAACTGCGTGTCTAAACTTTGCGACTAAACCCGAAAATTTGGGAGGTAAGTATTATTATGTTTCACGAGTGAGTACCAAGTGTGCCTGTTCGATTCTTGAACGATATTATTTTCTTACTCTTTGAATGTTTTATGCGTAGAGGTTATGAAGTCTGATGGGTTTGCATATTTGGAGAAGAGTTGTCCTTCATTATTGGTTGATCTGTGAAGACCGGTTCGGTGGTAGATAAAAGTGAAGCCTAATACTTCGCGGGAAGGGCATATCAACGAAGGCTGTGATAGTGACTTTGTGTTTTACGAAACACCAACGCCTACCTCGGAGGGCTAGTTTATGATTGTTTTAATTTTAGTGGCGGAGCCAAGGGTTGACTAACCCCGGCTCTAGCCCCTAAAATCTAAAAAATCAATAAAATCCCCTTGTATTTATTTGTTATTTTTTATTTAGCCCACAAAAAATTGGATTTGGTCCACCAAAGTCCAAATATTTATATGATTTTTTTAGCACCCCTATATTTTTTTTCTCGCTCATACACCGAAATTAATAACTTCTCGTATTTATTTGTGGCCTATGATGAAAGTGGTTAGTAATATCTTGAAAGTATACTTACCATTTCAATATGACGAGGGAGAAAAGTGCTCATTATTACTTTTGATCTCTGCCTTCTACTTAGGATTTTCGACTACCTCGATAGTATTATTAACATTCGGTTTAGCGAATCAATCTTACTTAGCCTGAGTACGTGCTTTTTCTCGATTAAGATACATTCCCTTCTGAATCCATGGTGAGTTACCATATTAAGTAATAACTGCTGGATGCCTTGTCTAACTAGCTCAGGCCTACTAAGCTAAGGCCTACCAAGCTAAAAATTGATAAACATAGCGCCCTAGGCTTGCGGTACGTGTTGGCATGTGCCAATGGCACGTACGGCCATGTTGACCTAGTTGCAAGTCTTGCAAGCCTAGGGCGCTATGTTTGGCGTGGGCCAATGGCATAGCGACTTGGAAATATGGCTTGCGGTACGTGTTGGCACGTGCCAATGGCACGTACGGCCATGTTGACCTAGTTGCAAGTCTTGCAAGCCTAGGGCGCTATGTTTGGCGTGGGCCAATGGCATAGCGACTTGGAAATATGGCTTGCGGTACGTGTTGGCATGTGCCAATGGCACGTACGGCCATGTTGACCTAGTTGCAAGTCTTGCAAGCCTAGGGCGCTATGTTTGGCATGGGCCAATGGCATAGCGACTTGGAAATATGGCTTGCGGTACGTGTTGGCATGTGCCAATGGCACGTACGGCCATGTTGACCTAGTTGCAAGTCTTGCAAGCCTAGGGAGCTATGTTTGGCGTGGGCCAATGGCATAGCGACTTGGAAATATGGCTTGCGGTACGTGTTGGCATGTGCCAATGGCACGTACGGCCATGTTGACCTAGTTGCAAGTCTTGCAAGCCTAGGGCGCTATGCTTGGTGTGGGCCAATGGCATAGCGACTTGGAAATATGGCTTGCGGTACGTGTTGGCATGTGCCAATGACACGTACGGCCATGTTGACCTAGTTGAAAGTCTTGCAAGCCTAGGGCGCTATGTTTGGCGTGGGCCAATGGCATAGCGACTTGGAAATATGGCTTGCGGTACGTGTTGGCATGTGCCAATGGAACGTACGGCCATGTTGACCTAGTTGCAAGTCTTGCAAGCCTAGGGCGCTATGTTTGGCGTGGGCCAATGGCATAACGACTTGGAAAATGGCTTGCGGTACGTGTTGGCATGTGCCAATGGCACGTCTGAGCCATGTTGACCTAGTTGCAAGTCTTGCAAGCCTAGGGCGCTATGTTTGGCGTGGGCCAATGGCATAGCGGCTTGGTTTTGGCGTTGTTGCCATGGTGCGCAGTGTGCGGCTTGGTTTGGCATTGTTGCCATGGTGCGCAGTGTGCGGCTTGGTTTGGCATTGTTGCCATGGTGCACAGCATGCGGCTTGGTTTGGCATTGTTGCCATGGTGCGCAGTATGCGGCTTGATTTGGCATTGTTGCCATGGTGCGCGATATGCGGCTTGGTTTGGCATTGTTGCCATGGTGCGCAAATGTGCGGCTTGATTTGGCATTGCTGCTATGGTGCGCAGTATGCGGCTTGGGTTGGCATTGCTGTCATGGTGCGCAAAGATGCGGCTTGGTTTGGCATTGTTGCCATGGTGCGCGATATGCGCTTGGTTTGGCATTGTTGCCATGGTGCGCAGTATGCGGCTTGGTTTGGCATTGTTGCCATGGTGGGCAGTATGCGGCTTGGTTGGGCATTGTTGCCATGGTGCGCAGTATGCGGCTTGGTTTGGCATTGTTGCCATGGTGCGCAGGGTGCGGCTTGGTTTTGGAATTAGGGTTCTGTGTTAAAAACCCTAATCTGGTATTTTGAAAAAATACCCCTATTAATTATTTACACCTGAGTTAAATGCTCTTAGTTAATGTGTTGCGGGTAACACTAGGTCATGGGTTTTACGATTTTACCCCTTGTTTAAAAACCACCATCAACAGATTGCTTTAATGAAAAACAAGAAGTGATTGCTCAACAACAAAGTGCCGCTAGCTAACCGATTTGATCTTAAGGTAAATCATAAATTCAGGTATACCATGTAAAAGAACGTCTAGCTAGGAGTGACTTAATGCGGGGTACCAAGGCAAAGATTGAAAGGAACTAGATTAGGATTAGGATTACTTAACTAAATCTTAAAGCAGGGAACTAGAGTTTTGTTAGGAATAGAAGAAGTTGTACATATTTCCTACAAAAAAAAAGGATAAAAAAAAAGGAGGGGGTCAATTAATAAGTCTTGTCTTGAGTATTGAATTTATCTTTGAATCTCCTCCATGTTTTTACCATCTTTTCATTATTTTTCACGCTTATGGGCATTCTAAGTCAGTTTAGAAAACTAAAGATCACGTCGTCCCCTCCAAGAACGCCGAGAGTAATTTCAAAGTGCAATACTAATCACGAGATGTCGCCCTCGTCGTCCGAATCGCAGTTGATTTATGAGATTGTGAAAGGTTCTCATGAGTTTAAGATAAAAAGATATTCTCTATCAAAGGGAATTGGAGTTGGTAAATCCAAGATTAGTGGGAGATTCACAGTTGGTGGTCATGACTGGGTTTTAGTTTTTTATCCGTGCATGCAGTACTCAATCTTGCGAGGAGTACATATCCTTGTACCTTAGGTTAGAACGTCGTGCTAAAGAAGAAGTTCGAGCAATGTATGAATTTAAATTACTTGACCAAACCGGAAACGGTATTCATAGTCTTCCTGAAGGTGAGAAATCTCCACAAACGTTCGGCTCATGGTACGTACCTTTAACTCTTCCGATAAACGATTTATGGCTCGCGTTCTTATTTTTTTTTAACTAGTAAGGCCACATGTGTGATGCACATGCTTGAATTGGATTCTTTTAACAACACCAAATTTGATAATAATGGGAAAAAAAATCTTAAAATAAAAATTTAATATCCTTGTTTGTACTCGCTTTCCAAATATATTAATTTTGCAAAAATCCGATGTGTATTTTTAAAGATATCTAAGTGTTCATTTTTTTGATATATTTTTAAAACAATGGCATTCCTGTAAATATACAAATATTAACTAAAACCTTAGTTAATGGGGGTATTATTGTCATGTGAAAAGGCTTCACCAAACAATTACCTCTTTTGTTTATATTAGTATAAGATTTATCTACTCCCAAATTCGTTATGCATAGTTTCGGAAACGACGTTTATTTACGTATTAATTTCAGGGGACTGGGACTTCATCAGTATATGAAGAGGTCGGAGTTGGAGACATCAATTTATCTCAAGGATGATTGTCTCAGCATTCATTGTACGGTTGAAGTATTGAAAGAAGCTCGTGTTGAAACAGTACAAGAGGAAAAACATTATGTTATTCATGTACCTCCATCAGATATGGTTCAAAATTTTAAAGGTTTGTTGGAATCTGAAACTGGTTCTGACGTTACCTTTCAGGTTGGCGATAAATTTTTTAGAGCCCATAAGTCGATTCTTGCCACACGATCTCCCGTATTTAGAGCTATGTGTTTTGGATTAATGGGTAACCCAAACATGGAAACAGTAGCAGTAGCCTTTGAAGAGGTTGATCCCTTCGCCTTTAAGGTAAGGCTTTTGGCAATTCATTATTTTTCTGTCATGCTTTAGATTAAAAAATACACTAGCATCCATGTTTTACCTTTGTGTATAAATTTACCGGTGCGGTTACCTTAATAAATTATATGATGTTTTGCATGCCATGTTGTTATTTTTATACTCAGATGAACTTCCCGACCCACGTGAACTTTCTGATTCAGATTCTCCTTGCACATTAACTACAATCTTGCAACATATGTTAGCAACAGCAGATCGCTTTGATCTTGCTCGTTTAAGAGTCATGTGAGGAAAAATTATGTGAAGAAATAAACGCAAAATACGGTGGTGACCACACTGGCCCTAGCGAACAACACCAATGTCCGCAACTAAAAACTGCGTGTCTAAACTTTGCAACTAAACCCGAAAATTTGGGAGGTAAGTATTATTATGTTTCACGGTGAGTACCAAGTGTGCCTGTTCGCCATCGAACTGATATTATTTTCTTACTCTTTGAATGTTTTATGCGTAGAGGTTATGAAGTCTGATGGGTTTGCATATTTGGAGAAGAGTTGTCCTTCATTATTGGTTGATCTGCTGAAGACCAGTTCAGTGGTAGATAAAAGTGAAGCCTAATACTTCGCAGGAAGGGCATATCAACAGAAGCTGTGATAGTGACTTTGTGTTTTCTGAAACACCAACGCCTACCTCAGAGGGCTAGTTTATGATTGTTTTAATTTTAGGGGCGGAGCCAAGGGTTGACTAACCCTGGCTCTAGCCCCCTAAAATCTAAAAAATCACTAAAATCCCCTTGTATTTATTTGTTATTTTTTATTTAGCCCACCAAAAAAATTGGATTTGTTCCACCAAAGTCCAAATATTTATATGAATTTTTTTTAGCACCCCTATATTTTTTTTCTGGCTCCGCCACTGAAATTAATAACTTCGTATTTATTTGTGGCCTATGATGAAAGTGGTTAGTAATATCTTGAAAGTATACTTACCACTTCAATATGACGAGGGAGAAAAGTGCTCATTATTACTTTTGATCTCTGCCTTCTACTTAGGATTTTCGACTACCTCGATAGTATTATTAACATTCAGTTTAGCGAATCAATCTTACTTAGCCTGAGTACGTGCTTTTTCTCGATTAAGATACATTCCCTTCTGAATCCATGGTGAGTTACCATATTAAGTAATAACTGCTGGATGCCTTGTCTAACTAGCTCAGGCCTACTAAGCTAAGGCCTACCAAGCTAAAAATTGATGATATTAACCTGCCCACAAGTGGTCGGATATTCTTGGAGTTGTGCTGTTGCATGGATTATGATTGATGACAGTAATGTTTTGTAGAATCCATACTTAATTTTTGTCCTGAATATTTTTCCCAACAATAGGTTTAGTTTATACTTATGTTAGTCTTGAAAATTATCTTGGAGTTCCTAGTATGCAAAATTAGCAAAAGAATGCAGGTTTGACGTAATCTTGATAGAATTTGATAATGCCGTGAATAAATAAATTTCTTTAAAAATTTATCTTGCTTGATCATATGTAAGATCATGGGTAACTGCAGCAACAACGTCAGGATCCTTAAATAATTCTGTTCAAGATTTGTTCCCATGAGTATAAGGGGATCAGGGAATCAGGGAATCTATCTGGATTACATGCAATCTTGATAGACTGGTAAATCCTTGAATTCCTTTCTTTCTAAATGAATCTAAAAGGTGGCAGGTGAATGTCATATATAAGAGGAAGGAAAATGAATAATCAACCAAATAATTAAAACTCTAAGTAATAAAAAGTCTCGTCCTTCATAAACTTAACGAAAGCTTCCTCTGGACCAGCTTTCGAAGGCTTTCCGGAGATCTGGACAATCACATTTCTTCAAGAAACATTCATACCATGCCAAAAATATACTCTGTTGATCTTTTGGAGTAAGTTCTAATATTTCCCTCTCAATATTTTCTTTCACCACTTTTGGATCAAATGATTCAAGTTTCCGTAAGCTAGAGTAGTCATCAAGTAGTGGCTGAAACCATGTCAGTAATAATCGCTGTCGAGTTTCCTTCGGCGGAAGGATTTCCCCTTTCCCTATACAAACAAACAATCGCGTTGTTATGCTGCTAACGAGATGACGAGAGTAAATCCAACTCACATATTTTTTGTGCAGTTTTGCCAGCTCTTGTTGGTTAGCCCACATCAATGCAAACTCCTCGGCCGCTTTCCTATCTGCCAGAATGTCGAGTAACCACAGAAGGTTGTCGGCTTCTAAAATTATTTCATCATCCACGCCACCGTATACTACTCCTTGCTTAAACAGTTTCAGCAACGAATTTAAACATCTTTGACAGGACGAAAATATATATTTGTTGCATGTTTCAGCAGAATTTACATCACCAGGAAGTCTGTCGTATGCTCTTAGAAGTTTCAACACCATGGATTTTCCCTCACGTCGACCTCCATCCCCGGAGGTCTTAAGAACCACCTCCATGATGTGGGCAATTTTGTCAAAAGAGGGTCGAACTGATCCATCCGAAGCTTCGTTAACCTTTTCCCCTTCGTCTTCGTTGACCTTTTCTTTTTCTTTTTTGCTTGGTCCATTTACCTTTTCCTCTTTCTCTTCTCCAAGACACTGGCCCAAGAATTCTAAACATGAATGTATGCATGTCTGGAAACCGAGTAATTCAAGAACCTGCAAATCAAAATGTAAGAGGAAGTTGAAGAAATTGCATTCACTTGGTGTTGAGTAGACACAGTAGGTAAGCCTTGCACTTTCCTTTAAGTCTAGACAAACATATTTTATTTTGATGTACATGGCATGCTGGATGGACACACAGACTAAACACAAACATTTTCCAATCACTAGCACGAACACTACAATCAAAACGCAGAAACAATGCAATAAACATAGCATCATAATGGAAAAAGTTTTGAACTCGCAGTCCGAGTTCAAATAGCGAATTCGCAGCATCACAATCATTGGATGTTGCAGATATGACATCATGACTTAACCACAGTTATTAACTTATGTCATATCTGAAACATTCAACATACCATACCGATCAAAAAAAAAAAAAAAAACAATACTCACATTCAACAACTGAGACTTGAATCCTAATGCTCCTCCAGCCGAAGGATTCGGATTCACCAAAAACGGGCGAACTAAAGATGCCATAACAACCACGCAATCCATAACTAAAGAGTACTTAAACTTAGTAGAACTCTTGTATCTTACGAAACCAATAAAGAAAGAAAGAAGCCCAATCACACAAAGAGTGGGTATTGATTGATAGAATCCTAACAATGGCAAGATAGGTTTCATTGCATATTGTAATACTGGGAATTCGGAAAGTAAATTTAATCGGTTTAAGAATGGGATGATGTATACTAATACTAGAATACATATCTCTGCAACTGGAATTCCTGGAGTATTTTCTGAAATACTAGTGTTCTTCTCACATGATGATGATGTTGCCATACAGATTGGACTACTCTTTGATGTAGTTGTTAATGAAGATGTGTAAGGGTTGTTGTGTAGGGTTTTATGTGAAAGAAATTGGAGTTTATGTTTCTGGCTGGTGATTAACAGGGTTTTAGGGAAAGAACAAGAAGCCCTTAGAGGTGATGTGAGATTGGCTTGGACGTACGTTGCTGGTGATGACAACATGGGTTTGGATTTTCTAAAGGTTATTTGTTGATGGATTACAGCAACCTGAACACATGAAGAAGAAGCCATAACGCTTTCTTTCCAGCCCTAATTTTTTCCTGGGAAGATATATTAGGGAAAAAATTATCAAGGCACCCACTACAAAACTACCTACACACGTACTGTTTGACCGGATAGTGGGTAAGGGCACTCAACTGGATGGTATCAGTTGCAATATATCTTCCCAATCCTCCACAATCAAGCGTACGGCTGTTACTTGATTGGGTGCTTGATGGCAGCAGCCCATAAAAGAATAGATGTTTTAGCCTCATTCCCGAGTTCATCATCAGTTTTGAAATTGTGATTATCATTGAAGGTACGGTTGTTACGTTCCTTCCACAACGTCCAAAAAATAGCTGCCGGTATTAAACTCCAAATATAGTTGTCGTTACTTGAGAAAGCTGTTGTGTGCCAGAAAAGCGACAGCGCCATTACAGAACTAGGAACAACCCATGCGTAAGAATTGCTAGGTAATAACATTGACCAAACTCTATGTGCAATCTTACAATGCAAGAACAGATGGTCTTGTGTTTCCAAGTCATTCCCACACATCACACAAGAATTATCAACTCCAATTCCTTTATGCAGAAGAACATCCTTTGTATTTAGCTTTCCATGAACTAATGTCCTCCAGATAAACTCACAAGGAAAGTTATTCACCCCATCACGAATCACCAGTTGAGCATACAAAGTTCTTACCGAGAAAATACCTGAGCTATGCAAAGACCAACGCCGTGTGTCTTCCATTTCATCCAAAAGAGGCGGGTTATCTCCAATAACCGAAAGAAGAGATTCTAATTCATTTGTTTCTCAGATCGGTAAGAACCCTTTTGAAATCAAATCTCCAACTCCCGTCCATTGTAATCATATTAGCTACCTTTATATTTCTGTCCGTGGACAGCTTGTAAAGAGAAGGATACATACTGGCAAGAACCACACGACCACACCATAAATCAATCCAAAAAAAAATTTCAGCCCCAGAGTGCGGGTTTAGAATAGAATTATTGTTGATTAAAACTGCGGTGTCTGCAATAGCTCGCCAATAAGAAACTCCATAGCTTTGTGAAACTAGACTTGGTGTCCAACGAGAGAATTCCGTTCCATATTTGTCTGCTATAATTTTGAACCACAGTCTATTCTTTTCAACACCAAATCTCCAGCACCATTTGGCTAGTAACGTCATGTTCATAAGCTTAAGGTTGCATACTCCCAATCCTCCACAATCTTTAGTAGCACATACCATATCCCAATTAACTAAATGGGATAGCTTTGCTCCATCTTTGTATTCCCATAGGAAGTTTCACATTTTCGCATTTGCTCGATCTTTAGTAACGTCATGTTTTTCTTATACCTCCATCAGATTTGGTTCAAAATCTTAAAGGTTTGTTGGAATCTGAAACTGGTTCTGATGTTACGTTTCATGTTGGCAATGAATTCTTCCGAGCCCATAAGTCGATTCTTGCCGCACGATCTCCCGTATTGAGAGCTATGTTTTTTGGATTAGTGGGTAATCAAAACATGGAAACGGTAGCCATTCCAGAGTTTGATCCCTTCGCCTTTAAGGTAAGTCTTTTGGCAATTCACTATTTTCCGGACATGCTTTATATTAAAAAATTCACCAACATCAATTTTTTACCTCTATGTATAAATTTACCAATGCCGTTATTTTAATAAATATACGATGTTTTGCAGGCCATGTTGTTATTTTTATACTCAGATGAACTTCCCGAGGCACGTGAACTTTCTGATTCAGATTCTCTTTGCACTTCAACTACAATCCTGCAACATATGTTAGCTGCAGCAGTTCGCTTTGATCTTGCTCGTCTAAGAATCATGTGTGAGGAAAAATTATGCGAAGAAATAAATGCAAATACCGTGTCACCAACACTAACCCTAGCGAGAACAACACCAGTGCTGCAACTGAAAACCGTGTGTCTGGAATTTGCAAATAAACCCGAAAATTTGGGAGGTAAGATTTATATTTCACAATGAGTAACAAGTGTGCTCGTTCGGGTTTTCGGTAAAAATTAATTTCTTACCCATTGAATGTTCTTTGCGCAGAGGTTATGAAGTCTGATGGGTTTGCATATTTGGAGAAGAGTTGTCCCTCATTATTGGTTGATCTTCTGAAAAATTATTGATTGATCTTCTGAAAAATTGTGCGGTAGATGAAAGTGTATCCTGATACTTTGCAGGAAAGGCATGTCAAAAACAACAACAACAACGGTGAGAGTAACTTTGTGTTTTCTGACACACCAACACTTATCACATAGGGCTAGTTTATGATTGTTCTAACTTTGTATTTAATATTTTTTGATGTGTTTGTGGACTATGAGAGGTGTTAATAATATCTTGAAGTTACACAGATCAGCTTTTGTTTCGTAGCATTAAGTTTAATTTACCTGCGAATCAAGTTAAAAATTGATGACCAGATAATAAAATCAATAATCAAACATAATAATTAAAATACCTAAAAATAAGATGTCCTCCAAAAATTATCCAAAGCTTCATCTGGACCAGGTTTCAAAGGCTTTTCGAAGATCTGGACAATCAGATTTCTTCAGGAAACATTCATACCATGCCAAGAAAATACTCTGTTGATCTTTTGGCGTAAGTTCTAGTATTCCTTTCTCAATATTTCCCTCCATAGCTTTTGGATCAAAGGATTTAAGTTTTTGTAAGTTAGGGTAGTCATTCACCAGTGGCTGAAACCATGTCAGTAATAATCGCTGCCGAGTATCCTTTGATGGAACGATTTTCCCATTCCCTATATAAACAAACAATCGTGTAGTTATGAAGCTAGCGAGATGACAAGAGGGAATCCAACTCCCACATCTCATGTGCATTTTTGCCAGCTCTTGTTGGTTAGCCCACATCAATGCAAACTCCTCAGCCACTTTCCTATCTACAAGAATCTCAATCAACCATAGAAGGTTGTCAGCTACTATAGATGTGAGAGTAAAATATCAACTCGACACATGGCGCAAGATCTAAACGGGTGCACCATATAATAGTACAAGAAACTACACAATAATACTACCTTTTGTAATCCTTATCCTAACTAGTCAGCATCTAGTAAGCCCTAAGGACAGTAATGTAATTCGATGTACAATACCCCTATATAAGAGAAGGAGGTATAGGTTAAAAGGGGTTCCCTCTTCTTCATTCCCTCTGCAAGCTAGACTCTAGCTCCTCCTATTTTCCCATGGATGGAGTTTCAAGTCCCTTGAGGACCTCCATTCATGGATCTTTGTGTATCAGCACCAATAATAGTGAAAACCAAGTGGATGTAGGTCTTTTAATGGCCGAACCACTATAAAATCCTTGTGTTAATCTTTACTTTTATGCACTTTTATCTTTTATATTTGATTTTCAATGATTTATATTCATTATATCTTGTTGGATGAAGTAATCAGATTTTATGCAGCTACATTTTTGCGTTAGAAACACATATTTTTGTAAAGAATTATTCTACCTAGTCCTTAAACTTGTTGTTTCGAACTTCTCTTTGTTTAAACTTCACTTGTACGAGTAATATCTTGAGAACAACATGGGTTCCTGGAGCTCTTGTAGACGTTCCAAACGATCCTCTACTTCAAGAAGTTTCAAACTTTTCATCTATTTATTGATCTCTTCACTGATTTAGTTGAGATTCTACAAATAATTTGTTTTTTCATCACTTTTAATGATAAATCTCCCTCCTCGTAGTAGATCCAGTTGATTTCAATGCTCAAAGAGAAAACACATAGTTATTGTTTTCCTCTCCAATGTTTGAAGTCATCAGTCGATGTAAGTCTCAGATCTACAAGTTTTGAAACAAAAACTTTGAAAAACAACTAAAAATGAAATTTTTCTCAAGTAGAAACCGATTTAAGCTACTGATTCGGTGTATCGCAAGATGTATTTGTCAAACTCATTTCCAAATGATGAAAAATTATCCAAGTTTTGGTCTGATTTGGAGAATCGTCCATTAGTTTTCTAAACACCTCGAAACATCTCATAAAGTCTAAATCGCTGCCATGATGGGAGAAATAGTCGTATAGATTTAATCACCATCTTTTATTGTCATGGCTAAAGAAGATCCAAATTCTAGTCACCGAGATCTCCGATGGTGCTAGCAGAGCTCATCTCATGATGTCAGTGGTGAAACCCCAATGACGTAAAAGAGATCATCCGATCTCGTGAAATACCATAATCCTGGTGCGAAGTAGATCATCCGATCTCGTGAAAGTAAGATAGCAAAGGTGATAGAAAGACCACCCAGTCTCATGGAGCCAAAAACCCGATGACAAAACAAGTCATCTCATGAAGTTCAAATATTACCCACTACAGGAAAAATATACATCTACAACTGGACAAATACAACCTTTTGTTAAAGGTCGTAGTACATCCCATGTTTTACAACCTTTCTCAACGGAAGTGTCGTAGAATGGAATCACTACCCACCCCTAGAACCCAAGGGTTGCGACAAGAAAACAAACGACAACCCATTAAGAAAAAGAGTTGGCATCAACCATCCTTACACTTCACAAGTTTGGGGTTTTTATGTTATTTTTGTATGAAAATGTACAACAACCTTTATAAGCGTTGTTGAATACAACCAAAATATGAAAATAAAAAATAGTGTTGAGAGGATTCGAACATGAACCTACTATGTGTTAGTATAAACTATCAACCATCCTTACACTTCACAAGTTTGGGTTTTTTGTGCCTTTTTTTTTAATGAAAATGTATAACAACCTTTATAAGAGTTGTTGAAGTAAAAACATATGATGTTGGAAAATGAGGTTGCGGGGATTTGATCCTGAGCCTACCGCGTGCAAGTCCACGCCAACAGCCATGCCTACAGTATCACAATTCCGTCCTGTTTGTGGTTCTTTTTTATACAAACTTTATGACAATCTTTGACAACCTTTATAAGAGTTGCAAAAATAAAATATGATATACAAAAATAAGGCTCAGTCACCTGAGCCGCAAACAGCGCAAAACCTTCTCTATAAACAATCACATACATTCTACAATGATAATGCATCTAATTTCATATCTATTAGTTCCCTGACACTTCATTTCACAGTTCAAGTACCCAATTTCTTCCAATCCACCATAAAACATAAAAAAAAAGAGAAATTTTTTCAGAAACAATGAGAACGCATAGTACCAAATGGTAACTAAACAAAAAAAAAAAGATAAATTACTGTGCATATTTAGTTCTCATTTTGTAAATGACTGTACTATCACCAATTCCCTTCTTCTCTCCTCCCTTTTTCGGGCTTGAGACCGGTAACAAAATGATAAATCATTTTCACTGGCGGAGTTAAAAAAGGGTGTTCACTCGGAACTAAGATCAAACATCACAATCACAGTTATAAAACATCACAATCTGTATTGACGTTGTCTCAGATTACAGCTGCAACATATAATGAACATCTACATCACTCCTTGCAATTCAGTTTCCCACACTCAGCTCATGCAAGCTCATGCTCAACCTACTCAATCACTGCATATTTCTGTCTGCAATGTTCTAGACTTAGAACATCCAACCCATGAACATCTTCACAACTCCACCTGCAAACCATCTGTAACTTTAGCTCAAAACCACCGGAACGAGTATCAACACCTCCAGTTCTCCAAACCTTCCCTTTCTCCATTTTCTAAAGCATCATCACATAATCACATTAGTACAAGCGAGATAAAAACAGAAATGATTAAGCACAGATTAGGATAGAGTCATAGACTAATGTATAGTTGAACAAATGGTCCAAATTGTGTATCTTAGTATTTATTAAATGTATTACTTATTAAGCATACGTTATATCCATAAGAAACCCCCATGTTCAATGTCTCAAATTTTCTGAAGTTGCATCACCAACATTACTAAAGTAGCATATATGTTTACACTTAAGTTTCAGTATATAAACTACACGAGCATGTATTGTAAATCGAACAAAATCATGATAAATCTACTAACACCAACATATCTTACAAAAATACCAAACAATACTCATCAAAATCGAACAAAATTTCACTAAAAATAACACTATTATGAAGAAATTTATACCTTAATGTAGATATTTTCAAATACTCTTTCCTCCCCACCTAAACCACCAAAGAATAAAGATCAACACTTTCAGATTCTCCTATAATTTCTCTTCTCGGTCAACCACCAACTCCAAGTAACAACAACATCTAAAATTCAGTCACAATATATCTCTGCTTAGCAACAACAACCTCAAATCCCATTGACAACTCAAGTATCAGTACCAACTTCATCCCGTTATAACCATTCCTCAACATCATTCCCAGTTCTGGCACCGCCTATTCAACCACAGACATCCCCATCTGCATCTCATACATACTGCAAGTCACAGACCTGTCATTTCCATCATCTGACAGTGCCATTTCAGCTGCACTTCTTCTTTCTTTGCCTTGCAAACTCAAACCCATCACAACCATTCAACTCAATCAGACATTAGAACATCGTGCCCGGGAATTTCTGCATTTCGTGACATCACCATTAGCTTCAGAATTCCTTGCACAACTCATTGATCCATATTCCTAAAGCACCTGCAACATCACTTCTTTGTCTATCAATTCTCACCAATCCTACCATTTATCTATTATGTTCAATCAATTCATCTTCTTATGCCAAACTCCTTTTCTAGTAATTGCATTCCACCATAGAAATACCGGAACAACAGAAGTTCAATCATTTTAATCCACACACGACCATATGCTCAAAATCCATCCACCTGCAATGCTCTGACCAAGTTTAATCATTTTAATCATTTTAATTGCATGCCAAACTTCTTTGGATTCGTCATTTTGACCAAGTTTCTGACTTAGAGTAGTCCACTCCCAGCCAGGTTTCGATCTCGGAGCCTGGTATGCATACCATATACATAAATAGGGTTTGTTTAAGGTTTCGTAGAATATCCCGAAGGAATCTTACCTGTAAATAGATGGATTCGTCGTTCTTACCAAGTTTTTGACTTATAGTAGTCCATTCCCGGCCAGGTTTCGATCTCGGAGCCTGGTATGCATACAATATGCAGAAATAGGGTTTGTTTAAGGTTTCGTAGAATATTCCGAAGGAATCTTCTTACCTATAAATGGATGGATTCGTCGTTCTGACCAAGTTTCTGACTTAGAGTAGTCCACTCCCGGCCAGGTTTCGATATCGGAGCCTGGTATGCATATAATATGTATAAACATGGTTTGTTTAAGGTTTCATAGAATATCCCAAAGGTTTCTTCTTACCTATAAATGGATGGATTCGTCGTTCTGACCAAGTTTCTGACTTAGAGTGGTCCACTCCCAGCTAGGTTTCAATCTCGGAGCCTCGTATGCATACCATATATATGCAGAAATATGGTTTGTTTAAGGTTTCGTAGAATATTCCGAAGGAATCTTACCTGTAAATGGATGGATTCGTCGTTCTTACCAAGTTTCTGACTTATAGTAATCCACTCCCGGCCAAGTTTCGATCTCGGAGCCAGGTTCATGCCTCGAAGTTGACGAAAAGGGTTCTGTTTAAGGTATCGGGGAATTACCTCAAGAGGTCTGAAACTCTTGTTTGCGTACCTAGTCTACTAACGGGTTTACCTGAGTTGGGTCCCAAACAGTTATTCGCGAACCGGCATTGCGAACAACAGCTTTCCGTTACCAGATATTCCACAAATGGTTGAATCAGCAGCAGGAAATGATAGAATATCTTCTCTATACGGATACAAATGCTACAATCAAATCCCTCTCGCTGAAGAAGACCAAGAGCATACTGCTTTTTCGCTCCAAGAGGGTTATACTGTTATACAAAAATGCCATTTGGTTTGCGAAATGATGGAGCAACATACCAAAGGATGGTAGAGAAGGTGTTCGCGAAGTGGATACACAAAACATTAGAGGTATATGTAGATGACATGCTAATAAAAAGTAAAGAAGCAAAAGATCATGTCCAAGATCTGATGGAAATTTTTGAACAAATGAGGAATTTTAACATCAAAGTAAATCCAGATAAGTGTATCTTTGGGGTTGCGTCAGGAAAATTTTTAGGTTACATTGTATCAAAAGAAGGAATACAAGTTGATCCAGAGAAAGTGCAAGCAATTCGTGACATGCCAACACCGGCGACGGTAAAAGATGTACAGAAGTTAAATGGACTCTTAGCTTTGCTAGGTAGGTTCATTTCGCGATCATCAGACAAATGTAAACATTTTTTCAACATACTCAAAAAGGGGACGAAGTTTAGATGGACAGATGAATGCGAGAAAGCTTTTCAAGGAATAAAAGAACATTTGAAGAACATATCCATTTTGCAAAAAGAACCGGGGAGAAGAATTATTAATCTATCTTATGATAACTTCGCACGCATTAAATGATGTGTTATTACGAGTAGACGCAGGAGTTGAGATACCAATCTATTACATCAGCAAAACCTTCAATTTCGCAGAGAAAAATTATTCAAAAATTGAAAAACTAATTTTGGCATTAGTTTACGCAACATTTAAACTTCGCATATATTTTCAGGCACATAAAATAAGGGTGCTGACAAAGGTACCAATTGAGTCAGTAATGAAGAATTCAAAAAGGTCAGGCAGAGTTGAGAGATGGAATGCACAAGTAGGACATTTCGAAATCAAATATGAAATATTATCTTCACCCAAATCACAAGTTGTCGCAGATTTCTTAGCAGAATTTCCTCTAGAAGATGATGAAGCTGTGGAAGAAATGATGGATGTGGAAGAAGAACATGGAAATCCAAGAGATCTATTAATAGAGCCAAATAGATGGGAAATATTGGTGGATGGATCGTCAAATGGGGACGGTAACGGAGTTGGAATTGTTTTGATTTCGCCAGAGGGCGCTAAAATGGCTTTTTCCTTCAGATTGGAGTTTACATCCACCAATAATGAAACAGAATATGAAGCTGTGATACATGCCCTGAAGTTCGCAATAGAAATGAAGTTGGAAAATGTGACAATTACCAGTGATTCGCAACTAGTCATTCGTCAAATAAAAGGAGAATACACTACAAATGAAAGATCCTTGAAGAAATACAAGAAACTTGTTGAAGAATTGTCAGCGAAAATCCCAAAAATAAAATGGAGACATATATCAAGAAAAGATAACAGACTCGCAGATTCATTTGCTTTTATCTCAACTATGATGACAGACCCAACTGCGAGATGCATAAAGATACAGACACTTCTAGCCATCAATCAATAAAGAAGAAGAAGAAGAGGTGGACGTAATGATGATAGAAGATGGAGAAAAAGAACAAGTACCCAATATCGAAGATTGGAGAACAGAACTTCATGCATATCGATGAAAGGAGAAACACCAAGAAATAGATTGGAGGCACACAAATTAAAGATCCGTGCAATAAATTATAAACTAAGAGATGGGGTATTGTATCGGAGATCCTTTAACGGACCATCACTCAAATGTTTGACACGAAAAGAGAGAGAAGAAGTGTTAAAGGCGTTACATAGTGGGGATGCTGGCAATCACAACGGTGGAAGATCTTTGGAATACAGAGCAAAAATGCGAGGTTATTACTGGCCATATATGCATGAAGATGCGAAAAAGTATCAAGACGTTGCGAAGATTGTCAAAGGCACGGAAAGAAAATACATGCACCTAGAGCACCATTAAAATCCTCCACAAGTGTATGGCCTTTTGGAAAATGGGGCTTAGACATTGTTGGACCGTTTTTACCGGATCCGGACAAAGAAGATATCTAATTGTCGCAATGATTATTTCACAAAATGGGAAGAAGTAAAAGCAGTACAACACATTCGCGACAAAGACATTTTTACATTCATATTTGAAAATATCATTTGCAGATTTGGAATACCCGCACAATTGGTATCTGACAATGGGAAACAGTGTGAAGAGCAGAGCATAGAAATGTTACTCAATGCATTTAAGGTAAAATGTGGGAAATCAACCCCTCTATATCCAAAGGCCAATGGACAGGCAGAAGCAACAAATAAGACAATCGCAAACATATTGAAGAAGAAATTAAAAGGGCATAATAGAGCATGGTGCTAACAGGTGCATACTGCAGTATGGGCTTACAACACAACCAGGCGAGAAGCTACCGGAATGTCACCTTCTCGTTTAACATATGGAGTTGAGGCTATGCTACCAACAAAAGTTATTATTCCCACAACAAAGAGAGAGGCTTGGGAGAAAAATCTTAGTGCGGGTATGATTTTAACCAAGCTAGATGAATTAGAATAAAAAAGAGAAAGGGCTCTACAACATATGGAAAACTACCAGCGAAGATTATCCCGAGAATATAATAAACGTGTTAAAACACGCGAGTTTCAACCAGGTGATTTGGTGTGCGAGAAACACCAATATATCAGCGAAAAAGTAATGGAAAACTAGCAAAAAAATGGGATGGACCTTACATCATTAAGGATATAGTTGGAACATGGGCATACAGATTGATGGATCCTGAGGGTAAAGATGTAGGTCGTAGACTTGATAGACCGTGGAACAGATTATACTTAAAGAGATATTACCCATAAAAGGTGTTGGGAAAGAGTAGATTGCGAAATGATGTATGATTGAAACAAAATGAATCTATATGAAGATCTTATGAAAAAATAATTGCGAGATTATACATATCCAAAACAAAGAAAGAATACGCGAAAATTTCGCACGAGATAATGACAAGAGATAATCAAAGATCAATGACATACTAGAAAGGGGCGAACCTAATATGGCGTACACCCTAGTTCGCGAAATCAAAATTTCGCAAGAGGCAAATATAAGACCTAAAGTACGTCATAGAAGGGGGTACATGTTGCATGGCTCAACGAAAGGTTACACCGCCCTGGAACCCGAGTCATGGAGATTTGGGGTCAATAAAGCCCATCCAGGAGAGGTACCTTGGATTTTCAACCTAAGCTTATGAAATAGGTTGAACGACTGAGGGTCTCTTCTAAGGAGTGCGGCATCTGATCAAGGCGCTGAGGTACACGGTTGAGCCAAGAGTGCCTGGGGCGTTTGAAGCGTCCCGACCATTCTTGGCAAGTCTTGACTTATGCTTGCACTCGGCCCGAAGAAAACCCCACTTAGGGTGCAGTCTTGTAACCATAAGCCACATAGGCAAAAGGGATAAGAGGCTCGCGAAAACAACCGGTTGTTGTTAAGACCGGATGGGAGGAGCCAACCTTATATGGTAGAGGTACGCCTCCTAGAAGGGGCAACCAGGGGGAAGATAAGGGCGGTACCCTCCATTAGAGAGCTGATAAGTGTCTTAAGACGCAAATGTCATGAGGCTTTTTACTCATGGGAGTATCAAAACATGTCATATTTGTGAGACAATCTGAAGAGGCAATAATACAAAAGAGAAAGATAAGGCGAGATCAATGGGTCAATGCATGAAGTGCAAACATATCCTGCGATTTCCTCGCAAGACGGCAATGTCATGGGGCTTTATTTTCGCAATAATTTTTAGGCCTGTCATATTGTCGCAACAAAAATTATAAAAAAAAAAAAAAAAAGTTAAGGCAAGATCAAGGTGTTTTTGCATGCAAGTGCAAAGACGTCCAGCGATTTTGTCGCAATGACAAGAGGTGGCGAAATAAGACCTTTAACTAGGAAGGCAAAATAAGACCACATGATGCCACAAAAAATTTATAAGAATTAACTATTACTTATGCAGATCATTCATCGCAAGAAAGATAATGAGAGGCGTTATGGGAATTATTAAATAACAAACATTATCTTTCTCGCTAGAAATCACAATAATAAAAGAGTAAATACATTTCAAAGTTGATCAAGTACACCACTTCCAAGAAGTTATAAAGATGAAGCAACCCAAAGAAGTAAAATTACATAAGAAGTTCAAGCTTCAAGGTTAGTTTTGCCAGGAGAAGATGAAATATTTTCATCAATCTTTTCGCCAGAAGGAGATAATGGACGTTCTTCACCAATTTTCTCACTTTCGCCGGCTTTTTCACTTTCGCTAGTCATCCCTTCATTCTCGTTTACCAATTTTCTCACTTTCGCCGGCTTTTTCACTTTCGGATTTTTCACAGTTGCATCATTAGGAGGAATTTCTTTTTCATTTGCGAGATCTTCGCCACTTTCATAATAATAATCACTATCAGGAGAACAAGGAACTTCATCTTCATCTACTTCCAAAGGTTCGATAGATATAGGAGGAAGAGATTTGGACAATAAAATATTATTCACAAGAACTTCAGCCCTGAGATGAACTTGGCGAAGGAGTGCTTTCTGATGATTCCTACTTTGTATATCTTTCAAATGAGCAAGACAATCAAATCTTCTTTCTGCCCGATCGCGAGAACAAGCAAGGGTAGAGGCAAGTAATGCATTCTCTTTGCGAATCTTGGCAAAGTTAGACTCCAAAAAATAAATGGAGGAACGAAGATTTTTCTCAGATTCTACGAAAATAAATAATACGAGAAATTATTTAGGCGAAGTATTCGCGAGGAAGATATCATAAAAAGACTTAACAAAGAAAAATGGTTGAGGCAGTCAAATTTTATGACTACCTTCCTTTTGCGAGATAAGATATTGGGTTAAAGCCAAGCAACTATTCTCCAAGTGGTCCATTGCATCGTCAAACTTATCTCCAACTAAACCTTTCAGGCGAGATCGAAGATTCTTTTCGTTAGAAAAGAGTAAGGTGTTTTCCTTCGCAAGAGAAGTGTAGGATTCTTCTAGCTTGGAGTATTGATCTTTGAGTTGACTTTCCTTTACACTTAAAGTTATTCTACCTTGAATAAGTTTGTCTCTCTCAGCAATAGATGATTCTGTTACTTCTTTGAGTTTATTTCTCAATGGGCAGAGAGATTGTTCTTGATCATTACATACTTTTTGGCGAATGTTAAGTTCTTGCGAAGAGATTGCCACCTTATTTAAAAGAATTCGCTTTTCTTGAGATATGGTTTTATTCTCATATGATAAAGTTTCCAACTCCAAATTAGCTTTAGTCAAAGAATAAGAGAGGCCAGATAATTCACTACGTAATAAGTTTTGCTTCTGGATATTCTCCTCGGTAAGATTATCTATTTGATCAACATAGTATGTATGAAGGTTATCTAATTGGTTATATTGATTCATCCAAGCATCTCTATCCACACATGCTTTTTCGGCGACGGATTCAAACTGATATCTCTCCATTATTCGTTTCTGGTTTAAAACTTAAAGGGCGAACAAGGGATTTTAAGAAAAAGAGTAAAAAAAAAAAAAAAAGTTGTACCTTTTAATTCTTCGTTCTTCTTGCGAATATTGTCACGATCTAGTGAGACATTCTGAAGCTTTCGATTTTCAAGATGAAGAGTGTCACGTTTTAAGGTCATGGCTTGGAGATTATTCTTCAAAGTTTCAACTTCCTTCTCTAAGGAAGTTTGCGAAATCATTCGTCAAACCAAAATACTTACTCAAAATTTCGCAGACACCAAATTTGATAGGATCAACGGAAGATTTCTTGACATCATCCAGAACATCAAAAGTTTCTTTAGTAAAAGGGAGAGATTCGGATGAAGAAGTGGTGATGACAGAAGGTTGGGGAATTGAATCATTCTTTTCTATAGATGCGTCATTCGAAGATGAAATTTGAGTAAGATTAATGACTGGGGTTGAGATAGTGTCAAGATGAGAGGTATTGACAGCAGAAGAAGAGAAGGGTTCATTCGCAGCAGCGTTATCGAAAGGAATCTCAACTACAGAAAGATCAGTTACAGGGGAGAAATCTGTGGTGATACCTTCATGAATAGGAAGTAAGGATTCAGCTTGTGAAGATATTACAGGAGATATTGAAGGATTAAATATAGGAAATGGAATGGAAGTTTCAACATTTTTAAGATGACGAGATCTTTTGCGAGATTTGTCGATATTTCCATCACCCTGCGAATCACAATTCAAATAAGAAACAGAGGCAACAATATTGTTACTAAAAGAATAGTGTTTCTTACTACCTTGCTATTCGCAGGCTTTCTTTTGTTTACAGTGACTCTTTGCTGTGAACCCTTGGGAATATTAGGGTTTTGGATCGTAAATTTGGTGTTAGAGATGCTTTTGCTGAAACACAAATAGTATGGGAATTACATAAAGATGAACAAAATCAAATAAGATAATTTCAGTAGATGAGATCAATTTCAGTAAGATCAGTTTAAGCAAAGTCAACAAACCTTGATGACTCCATAAGAATAGTAGGAGAAAGATGAATTCGTAAAAAGTTGCAGACGATAAAAATTTACAGAGAATGTGGAGATGAAGAACCGAAGTAAAAGAAAGAAATTATTTCTATGATAGATCTCTTCTTAAATAGACAAGAAAGTGATGAGCGGTTAGCATTGAATGTGCTGGTGGGTAAGGGAATATTTAACACGTGTAAGCCGTTATGCTTAATTCATGGAATCTTGTCGGTAGAAAACTTAAGGAAAGAAATGAACAGTTGCGGCATTTTAAAATACTAATTCTCATATCATTCTCTCCTTCGCAGAGAAGACATGAGAAGAGGCAAGATGTAGGATCAGAATATCGCAACATCAATACCTTCGCGAAATCTTTGAACAACACACTGCGAAGATATCGCAGATTGATTACAGAAATGACGTGACAGATGACGACAGCCTAAACACGAGAAAGATGTGGCGACCTAGCGAGATTTAAGAGTGTTGCGAAATTTAGCATTTGTATGCTTGCGAGAATATCGCAAGTCAGATCCGAAAATAAAGGACAGCTTAGCTGTCACCCACTATGTAATATCCTATATAAAGAGCCGAACAGGTTTAAGTGGAGGGGGAATCTTTTGAGAGTGGAGAGAAATGGAAAAGGTAATGGAGTAGGAATTGTTTTCATTGGAAGTACATGGGAAATAGCATACATTATAGGATATTACATAATGGAGAAGAACATGGGAAATATTGGTGGACGGGTCATCAAATGGAAAAGGTAATGGAGTTGGAATTGTTTTCATTTCGCCGAAAGGAATGAAAATGGCTTTTTCATTCAGATTGGAGTTCGCATCTACTAATAATGAAATGGAGTATGAAGCAGTGGTGCATGCTTTAAGACTCACAATAGAAATGAAAAAAGATAATGCAAGGATCACCAGCGACTTGCAGCTAGTCATTCGCCAAATAAAGGGAAAATACACAACAAATGAGCCATCATTGAAGAAGTACAAGAAACTTGTTGAAGAATTATCAGCGAAAATCCCAAAAATAAAATGGAGGCATTTATCAAGGAAGGACAACAGACTAGCGGATGCCTTTGCTTTTATCCCAAGCATGATGGTAGATCCAATTGCGAGATGCATAAAGATACAAACACTTCTTTCACCTTCAACCAACAAAGAAGAAGAGGAAGACATGGATGTGATGATAATAGAATATGAGAAGGCGAATAAGGTCGCAAACCTGGAGAACTCGAACTTCATGTGTATTTAGAGAAGGGAGAAGTACCAAGAAGTAGATTGGAGGCACATAAATTAAATAGTCGTGCGAAAAACTACGAACTCGTAGATGGGGTATTGTATCGAAGATCATTTAGAGTCCATCACTTAGATGCTTGACGAAAATAAGGAGAAGAAATATTGAAAGCACTACATTACAGGGACGCTGGTAACCATAGCGGAGGAAGATCTTTGGCGTACAAAGAAAAAATACAAGGATATTATTGGTCGTACATGCATGAGGAAGCAAAAGAAGTCTCAAGGCGTTGCGAAGAATTTCAGCGGCATGGCAAGAAAATACATGCACCCGGAGCTCCTCTATCATCTTCAACAAGTGTGTGGCCCTTTGGAAAGTGGGGTTTAGATATTGTGGGACCATTTTTACCTGGATCTGGACAAATAAGATATTTGACTTTCGCAACAGATTATTTCACAAAGTGGGAAGAAGTAAAGGCAGTACAAAACATTCATGACAAAGATATCTTCACATTTATCTTCGAAAATATCATTTGCAGATTTGGAATCCCCGCACATTTGGTGTCTGATAATGGAAAACAATTCGAAGGGAAGAACATAGAATTGTTACTTAATGCATTCAAGATAAAATGTGGGAAATCTACTTCTCTATACCCGCAGAGTAATGGACATGCAAAGGAAACTAATAAAATAATCGCAGATACATTGAACAAGAAATTGGAGGGGCATAATAAAGAATGGTGCGAAAAGGTACCAAACGCAGTCTGGGCTTATAACACTACCAGGAGAGAAGCTACAGGAATGTCACCTTTCTGTTTAACATATGGGGTTGAAGCGGTACTGCCAACTGAAGTTATTATTCCCACAACAAAAAGAGAAGCATGGGAGAAAAATCTAAGTGCGGATATGATTTTAACAAAGCTTGATGAGTTAGAAGAAAAGAGGGAAAACGCTCTAAAAAACATGGAGAATTATCAGCGAAGGTTATCTAGAGAATATAATAAGCGTGTTAAAAGAAGAGAATTTCAACCAGGTGACTTAGTACTTGCGAGAAATACCAAAGTATCATAGAGGAAATGATGGAAAATTAGAAAAGAGATGGGATGGACCGTATATCATTAAAGAAATAGTTGGAACAGGGGTATATAAATTGATGGACCTTGAGGGAAAGGATGCTGGTCATAAACTTGATCGACCATGGAACTAATTATATCTAAAGAAGTATTATCCATAAAAGATATAACAAACACAATTGCGAGATTAAATTTGTTAAAACAAAATGAAAATGTGTGATAATTTTGCAAAGATTATATTTGTCAAAAACAATGAAATCCCGCGTAATATCGCAAAAATTGTATCCGTAATAACAGAATAGAGACATGCGATAATTTCGCAAGAAACACAATAATATATAGAGGCAATCCTAATATGGCGTACACCTAGTTCATGAAATAAAATTTCGCAAGAAGCAAATGTAAGACCTAAAGTGTGTCATAGAAGGGGGTACCTATTGCATGGCTCTGGAAAAGGTTAAACCGCCCCCGGAACCTGAGTCATCGATATTTGGGGTCAATAAATCCCATCCGGGTGAGATACCTTGGATTTTCAACCTAAGCTTATGATTTGGGTTGGACGACTAGGGGTCTCTCCTAAGGAGTACAGAACTTGATCAAGGCGCCGAGGTACACGGTTGAGCCAAGAGTGCCTGGGGCGTCTGGAGCGTACCTGACCATTCTTGACAAGTCTTGGCTATGATGCAGTCGGCCCGAAAAAAACCCCACTTAGGGTGCAGTCTCGTAACCATGAGCTATATCGGCGAAGGGATAAAAGGATGCGAAAAAAACTGGTCTAGACCGGATAGGATGAGCCAACCTTGTATGGTAGAGGTACGCCTCCTTGAAGGGGCAACCAGGGGGATGATAAGGGCGGCACCCTCCATTAGGGAGCTAATAATTGTCAAAGATGCAAATGTCATGAGGCTTTTTACTCACGAGAGTACTAAGACTTGTCATATTTGTGCAACGATCCTGAAGAGGCAAAAATACAGGAGAAAGATAAGACGAGATCAATGGGTCAGTGCACGAAAGTGTAAGGACGTCCTACGATTTCGTCGCAAGACGGAAGTGTCATGGGGCTTTATGTTCGCAAGAATATTTAGGCCTGTCATATTGTTGCAAGAAATATATCCTGCAGAGGCAATAATACTACAAAAATTATAATACAAGATCAATGGGTCCTTACATGAAAGTGTAAGGACGGCCTGCTATTTTGTGCAAAAACAAAGGGTGGCAAAATAAGACCTTTACTTAGGAAGGCAAATAAGACCACAAGAAAAAATTAATGAAGCAAATATAATTGTGAGATGTATCTTGGAAAATTCAAGGATATGTTTGACAACATGTTTTAAACATTAACCATTTAATATTTCGCAGATAAAAATCCAACTTCTCGTAAGAAAGATAATGAGAGGCAAGTATGGGAATTAGTAAGAAGAAGCATTATCTTTCTCGCAAACAAAGGAATACCAAAAAAGTAAGTAAATCACAAAGTTCATTGAAGTACATCATTCGCAAGGATAAGTCAAGCATAAATAAAACAACTTGGGAAGTTAGAGCTAAATAGATAGTTTTGGACTTCAATATTAGCTTCGCCAGAAGGGGTTAATGGAAGATCTTCCCCAATTTCTTCACTTTAGCG
Organism: Papaver armeniacum; assembly: GCA_023531295.1. NCBI lineage: Eukaryota > Viridiplantae > Streptophyta > Magnoliopsida > Ranunculales > Papaveraceae > Papaver > Papaver armeniacum. Next base: position 35,248 of record JAJJWW010010222.1, on the reverse strand, counting down.
AGCACACTCCAAATTTTGATCCATTCTAGCTTCTTTTCTATTTTTGTTATCGCCAGCAGTTGTCTAGAAAAATATCATTTATAAGGACTTCAACTTTGAGATGAAATTCGCGAAGAAGTGCCTTCTGACTGTTTCTACTCTTAATATCTTTGAAGTGTTGGAGGTAATCAAATCTTCTCTCGGCACGATCGCGAGAATTTACAAGAGAAGTAGTAAGAACTGCATTCTCTTTACGAACATTGGCTAGCTTAGAATTCAAAGAAGAAATGGTAGAATAAAGATTTTTCTCAGACGCTGCGAAAAACAAAAGCACAAAAGGTTATTAAACTAAAACTTTCGCGAGAAGAATAATAAAAAATAGTTAATTAAGGAAAGATGGTTGAGGTATCCAGATCCTTATGACTACCTTCCTTCTGCGAAATAAGATGTTGGACTAAAGCCAAGCTATTATTCTCCCAACAGTTCATTGCATCATCGAAATTATCTCCAACTAAACCTCTTAAGCGAGATCGAAAGTTATTCTCATTAGAAATAAGTAAAGCGTTTTCTTTCGCAAGGGAGGCGTACGATTCTTCTAACTGAGCATGTTCTTCTATAAGTTTATTCGCCCTTGTACTTTAAGTTATCCTACCTTGGATAAGTTTATTCTTCTCAGCAATAGACGTTTCAGTTACTTATTTAAGTTCACTTTTCAGCGAGCAAAGGGTTTGCTCTTGATCATCATATATTTTTTGGCGAATATTAAGCTGTTGTGAAAATATCGCCACTTTATTTAAGAGAATCCGTTTCTCTCTGACAGGTTTCATTTTCATCCACAAAGTTTCAATCTCCAAGTTAGCTTTAGTTAACGAATAAGAGAGATGGGATATTTTGTTCTGCAATGACTTTTGCTCTCGAACTAGTTGGGTGTTTTCATTGGAAAGGTTGTCAATTCGGTCAACAGAATACGAGTAAAGATTGTCTAATTGACTATATTGATCCAATAAAGCTTCCTTGTCAACACGAGCCTCTTCAGCGGAAAATTGAAAGTTAAATCTCTCCATTATTTGTTTCTGAAGGGAAGCTTAATGTACGAATAAAGGATTTTTAAGAAAGATGAACGTGAGAGAAATAAAAACAGCAAACCATAAGTGAAGACAAGAATATCATACTTTCTAATTAATCATTTTTTCTGCGAAGATTTTCGCAGTCCAGCGAAACATTCTCAAGTTTTTGATTTTTGAGACGAATATCTCCACATTCCAAAGTCAAAGCTTGGAGGTGGTTTTTCAAAGTTTCAATTTACTTCTCTAAAGATGCTTGCGAAGCTGCCTTGTCAGGGCTAAAATACTTGCTCAGAATTTCGCAGACATTAAATTTGACAGGATCCACAGAAGATTTGTGAACGTCGTCTAGAATATCAGATAAAACTTTTAAGGCGATATCCACTCCTTCCAAAAGTTCTTTGTTAATAGGGAGGGATTCAGATGAAGGGAAAGTGATGAGTGGGAGTTTGGGGATTGAGTCATCTTTTACGATGGAAGTATCTTTCACAGGAGAAAGATTGAGAGAATTATTAAATGAGATTGAGGCGGAATCAACCTTCGAGGCATTATCCAAGGGGAGAGAAAGGGTTTCATTCGCAAGAGGGTCAATAGAAGGGGCGACATCCTTAGAAAAATCCTCATGAGTAGAAGGCAAAGTTATCGAAGGAGTTTCAAGGGGTTTGAATTCAGGGAATGAAACTGAAGATTTAACAATCTTCAAATGGCGGGATTTCTTTATGGGTTTGGTAGCATCTTCACCATCCTGCTGTTGATGGTGGTTTTTAGCTTAGGGTCAAAATTTTAAAACCCTAGTCAGACAATGACGTCACAGAACTTGAGTAATAATGTATCCATTTAAGCGCATTTACTGAACCCTTTAATATGTATGCGAGAAAATTACCAGGGTACCTTTTTTTAATGCTAATTAGGGTTTCGGTAGACCAAACCCTAATTCCCACCCCACATGTGCCAATGGCAAACCATGCCAGCCACACCTACTACGCCAAAGCATGCCAACCATGCTAGCCGCACCCCTATTCCAATGGAAAGCCGTTCCAGCCACACCCACCACGCCAAGGCATGCCAACCATGCTAGCCGTACACCTGTGCGAATGGCAAGCCGGACCAGCCACACCCACCGCGCCAAGGCATGCCAACCATGCTAGCCACACCCCTGTGCCAATAGCAAGCCGTGCCAGCCACACCCACCACGCCAAGGCATGCCAACCATGATAGCCGCACCCCTGTGCTAATGGCAAGCCGTGCCAGTTACACCTACAGGCTAGAGCATGCCAATCATGCTTGCCGTCCCAACACGCCATGCACAACGCTGGTTGCCAAAACAAAGGCCAGCAATAATCAACGACCATCTTTCCATCTAAGATGCAAATCTTAGCCGTCCAAGATCGCCAGCTAACGCGTGGTAACCTTTGGCCCAACGACATACCCTAATTTTGATCGCGCCTAAACTATGCCAAAACCCTAGCTTGGTCACGATCCTAGCTTGGTCATGCCAAACCCTTGGCCCCACCATGCCAAGCCGAACCGCACCTTGCCTTGGCTCTAGCCATGCTAGCCGAACCATGCACTCATGGCATGCCAAGCCCTTGGGCCCACCATGCCAAGCAAAACCGCACCTTGCCTTGGTCATAGCCCTGCTAGCCGCATCATGCACCCATGGCATGCCAAGCCCTTGGCCCCACCATGTCAAGCCGAACCTTACCTTGCCTTGGCCCTAGCCATGCTTGCCGCACCATGCACCCATGGCATGCCAAGCCCTTGGACCCACCATGCCAAGCCAAACCGTCCATGCAAAACCCTTGGCCCCACCATGCCAATCCAAATCGCACCTTGATTTGGACCTAGCCATGATAGCCGCACCATGCACCCATGGCATGCCAAGACCTTGACCCCACCATGCCAAGCCAAACTGTCCATGCCAAACCCTTGGCCCCACCATGCCAAGCCAAACCGCACCTTGCCTTGGCTCTATCCATGCTAACGCACCATGCACCCAAGGCATGCCAAGCCCTTGGCCCCACCATGCCAAGCCAAACCGTCCATGCCAAACCCTTGGCCCCACCATGCCAAGCCAAACCGCACCTTTACTTGGCCCCAGCCATACTAGCCGCACCATGCACCCATGGCATGCCAAGCCCTTGGCCCCACCATTCCAAGCCAAACGGTCCATGCCAAACCCTTGTGCCCATGCCAACAACCATGCGGCCTTCCCTATGCAAACACCAAAACGAAGGCGTACAACAATCCACGGTCCCCTTTCAATCCCAGGAGCAAATCCTAGCCATCCAAGGTTACCAGACTACGCATGGTAACCTTTTACCCGAAACCCTAGTTTGGCCACGCCAAACCGCGCAAAAGGCATGCCATGCCAATGACATGCCAACCTAACGGTGCCACCATGCTGGCCTTCCCTATGCGGCTACTAAAACGAGGCGTGCGACAATCAATGGTCCCCTTCAATCGCAGAGAGCAAATCCTAGCCATCCAAGGTTATCGACAACGCATGGTAACATTTGGCTCGAAACCCCGGTTTGGCCACGCCAATTCGCGCCCAAAGACATGCCATGCCAATGGCATTCCAACCAGGCCACGCCACCATGTTGGCCTTCCCTATGCGGCCACCAAGAACGAAAGCGTGCGACGATCAACGACTACCTTTCCTCCCCGAGATGCAAAATCTCAATCGTCAAAGGTCACCAAACCAAAGAAGTCTCCCAAGCTCGAGTTGCTAAGCAACAACAATATGTTACATGTTTTCCACGAAAACATTCGACACTTCAACACATATCACAAACTGGGGGATCCTCTTTGGGTATCGGTTTGGCGGTTTACAGCGTGCGGCGTACACTACGCCCGTCATAAGGATGAGGCGGTTAGTAAATACAGGGAGTAATGGTGAAACACTATTTTTTATGGGAAATCAATTCCATGCGTTAACGGTTATCACCTCCTCCCATTTACCCACCCATTTTTCCATCCCTTAATGAGAGCAGAGTACGTTACACCTCGACTTGTATAAATAGGTCTTACCTATTTCCACCGAACAACAAGTTCAATCAGGAGCATACAACACTCAAAAACATTTGTTAGCTTTCCATTTTGTTAGCTTCCCACCTTCTGATACAAGTCGTAATACAACTACTCTTCCAGAATCAATTATTCTGGTCTCATCACTTTCCTTGCTTCCCTCCCCAAAACCAATCCATTCTCCTTCACTTTGTGACCGAAGCAAGTCTGGAACGGCCATTTCTTGGTTTAGGCCGGACTTTTACAGATTGATCTCTCGAATCTAAAGCACTCCCTTGCAGTACATTGTTTAGGGTTTAAATTCGTTTCTTACCCGCACACCCGAAATTACCGAAATCAACAGAAACCATTTTCACCCACAAACACCTGTGAATATCAATTTAGATAAGAAACAGAGGAAACAATATTGTTATTAAAGAAATAATGTTTCTGACTAGCTACCTTGTTATTCGCAGGCTTTCTTTTTCCTACGACAACCTTGGGTTGCGAGTTTTTAGGAGCATTAGGGTTTGGGACTGAGAATTTGGTGATGAAGGTGCTTTTGCTGAAACGAAATCAGTATGGGAATTACACAAAATAGTAAAAACAATTAAGAAAAACATCAAGATAAGATCAGTTTCAGCAAAATCAAAGGAAGAAAAGCAAAAACTAACTTTGGTGAATCCATGACAACAACAGCAGGAAGATCAGATCGTGAAAATCGAAGATGAAGAAAGTTGTAGAAGATGAAGATTTACAGAGAATAAGGAGAGGAAGAAGACGAAGTAAAAGAAGTAAGTTATTCTCCACTAGACTTTTCCTTAAATAGACAAAAAAGATAACCGGTTAAAAGAAGACGTGCCGGTAAACTAGGGAAATAATAAATACGTGTAGACAGTTATGCTTGATTCACGGAAGATTGTCGGTAAAGAAGAATATGGAGAAATGAGTAGTTACGGCATTTTGAAATAAAGGTTCTTATATCACTATCTTCTTCGCAGATAAGACATGAGAACAGGAAAGATGTAGGAACAGGATTTCGCAACAACAGTTCGCCAGTGAAGTATTAACCAACAAGTGCTTGCGAAGACCATCGCAGATTATTTGGAAGATGACGTAGTTGGTGACATCAGCCTGATCATGAGGAAGGGTGGAGATCTTGCGAGATTAAAGAGCACTGCGAAAAGAACTCTTGTAAGCTTGCGATAATGTCGCAAGCCAGATCCGAAAATAAAATAAAGCTAAGTTGTCATCCACTATGTAATACCCTATATATAGGACCAAGCAGTTTTGAGAGAAGGAGAGATCTTTTTGGGTGAGAATTGGAGAGCAAACAAGAGAGAAAAGTCTCGAGAGTTATTTTGATTTCCTTGTACTCTTAGTTTCTTTGGAAGATCTTTAAGAAATTATAATAAAATTTAGATAGTAGTTCTTGAAATTTGAACAAACATTTGTGTGATCTTAACAGGGTGTAGTTGTGGGATTTCCTGCAGCTACAAAATGTAAAAGAGTTTTCATGGGGGGGATTTTCTTCCTGGTTCATGGTGTGAAATGGATCTGGTGAATGGAGAAGATTGTTTTTCTTCCGCGAGGAAGCGGCTGTGAGGAAAGAGAGAAAGAAAAGAGAGATATAGATAGGTTTGGATAAGCGGTGAGGTGTCACTTCAAGAGTAAATCCCAACCATAGACATAAAAATATATGACGATAGAAACAATGCTATCAACATGTCGCTTGCCTAAGTCAACTAAAGTCCTAACACAATTACGTCCCGACTTTAGTCACTACAATTTATAAAGCATCGTTGTCTAAGTCAACAAAAGTCTTAACACAACGACATTTTGACTTTAGTCAACGACGCAATTTACATGTTGTTAGATCGCTATATTTAGTTTGTGTCGTTTCATTGTGTCTCAGATAGCCCATTTTCCACTAGTGTATTTCTCCATTTCATTATTAATCCCGCTTGAGCAGTAGAAAATCCCATCTATGTATCAGAGGATTTCATCATTCAAAATATTTACGGGATGAATCACATCACATCACTAACAAAGTTTTGGATTTGATTAATCTGTATGAAATTTTGATCACCATTACATCATATCAAACAAAAACCTTGAAACATCCAGGGTTGTTATCAGAATTGTTAATCATGCACTATTGAGATTATTAGTCCCACAATGATCCTGCGGTTTATAATCCCTTAGAGCATCCACAATGGACGACTAAAATAAAATTTTGGATCCGTAAACCACATGCGGTGGGACGGACTAAAGATTAAAATTCCAGACAATAACCAAATATCGAGACTATATTTAGTCTCGAACCCTCGGACCAAAACCAAGTTTGGTCGAGCGAACTTAAAATGTTCGTTTGTTAATAAGCGTGTATATAATGTGATCCTGTTGATGAGGCGTGCATATAATGTGATCCGGTTGATGAGGCGTGCATATAATGTGATCTTTTGTTAGGCGTGTATATAATGTGATCTTTTGCAAAAATCTTTGCGAACTTTATAACTTCGCTCCACAACAGACGAAGGCAATACTAAAACTTGACTAAATATACTCCACTACGGTAGCGTGACACCACAGACTAAACTCAAATTTGGTCGTTTTTTTTTAGTCTTTGCTCTTTGGTTTGATCGCATTATCATTGCAGGTTGCTCTTAGGGCCTCTCCACTTATTGCCAAATGGTTTTGAGTTGGATGACCATATTCTAACATGGTATCAGATCGAGGTTATTTACGACGAGTCATTTGACCACGCCTTTACTCCGCGTCACCCGATTTAATAGTCCACGTGTTAGACCCAACGAGGCTACACGTGAGGGGGCGTGTTGAGATTATTAGTCCCACATTGTCTGGGCAATCTAAGATCCTGCATTTTATAATCCTAAGGGTCTCTCCACTCATTGCCAATTGGTTTTGAGTTGGATGCCCATATTCTAACATTGTATCAGAGCAGGTTATTTGCGACGAGTCATTTGACCGCTCCTTTTCGCTGCGTCATCCGATTTAATTGTCCACGTGTTAGACCCAACGAGGCTACAAGTCAGGGGGCGTGTTGAGATTACTAGTCCCACATTATCTGGGCAATCTAATATCCTGCATTTTATAATCCTAAGGGCCTCTCCACTCATTGCCAATTGGTTTTGAATTGGATTGCCCATGGTATCAGAGCAGGTTATTTGCGAATCAGCGAGGCTACACGTGAGGGGGCGTGTTGAGATTATTAGTCCCACATTATCTGGGCAATCTAAGATCATGCGGTTTATAATTATTAGGGCCCCTCCAGTCATTGCCAATTGGTTTTGAGTTGGATGCCCATATTCTAAAATGGTATCAGAGCGAGGCTATTTGCGACGAGTCATTTGACCGCGCCTTTACTCCGCGTCACCCAAATTAATTATCCACTTGTTAGACCCAAGGAGGCTACACGTAAGGGGGTGCGTTGAGATTAATAGTCGCACATTGTCTGGGCATCTAAGATCCTGCGGTTCATAATCCTAAGGGCCTATCCACTCATTGCCAATTGTTTTTGAGTTGGATGCGCGTATTCTAACATGCACCAATCAGAATCCAATTTTATTTTTTAAAATTATAATACAAATCCAATTTTCCAAACCCTAATTATAAAAAGCTTCCCATTTTGTAAGAACTTATACAGTCGTACTTGGGAAAATATGCTTGATGCTCCAATTTTATTTATGCTTCTTTAAAAAAAAATTGGAAGAATTAAGATGAGATCATGAGAAGATATAAGTGAACAGGCAGAGTCAGTGGGACAAAACGTACAAAGAAGAAAGAAGATAAAAATAGTTGCTTTTCTTATCAAGACCGATCGATTCATTACGGGGCACATTCATTATTTATTTTGGTTAGTCCAGTTCTCGCTGACCCGGTTACTGGCTAGTCCAGTCCTAGAAAACTTTTGCTGGCTAGTCCAAAAACATGTTTTTGGACCAGATTATTTACTCTCTAGTCCAAAAACTTTGTGGAGTTTATAAAGTGTGTTTTTTAAATGCCTAAAACACCTTTCCAGATCTAATTAGTATGTAGTAACATATGTAGTATCAATACATAATATACTACATATTGGTATGTAGTATCAATACATAACATATGTTATGAAGTATCAATACATAACATAACACATATTGGTATGTAGCGATGCTTATGGAGAGCATGAAAGAGGGTTTTTTACATAGTACATTATGTTAGGGTTAGCAGAGTAATTTTACTCTTTTCAAACATTTTTGGACTAACGAGTAGATAATTTTTCCCGCTGGACTTACCATTAACCCGGGTCGGGTTTAGTGGACTAAGCAATTCTTCAGAAACTTGGGGTAAATATGGAAACTGGTTCCCATTTTTAATGTTGTAATTATTCTACCAAGGTGTAATGAAAATTTATGAAAATAATGACAAGTTAACAAAACCCTACGTATAATAAACTATTTGAGGGACTATACCTGGATGAAAGAATCAAGATTGCCAAGAATTTGTTTAATGAGATTTGGAAACTTTTGGTCCATCTACAAATACTCACATAAAGTACAATGTTGGATGCGTACTTCAAAAATGGAAGAATGGATGAGGCAAGAATATCTAAAATCCATGGAGGGTATACATCATGTTGGAATTTTGAATAGAAATATGAGTGAGTTAGTTAGTGTGAATAGATGTGTCCATTTACTTAAACCTTTTCAATATGTAGTGTCTTATCCCAAGGAATGTGACTCTTCATCAAAGGATTTCTCCAAGAGTCACCTCCTAACCTATATAAAGCACACTCATTCTCCATTGCAAATATGTGTTTTAGAGTCAGGGCCGTCTCTGAAGTTTCGATGACCTTGTGCGAAAGAGATCATAACGCCTTTTTATCTAATCTTTTTTTTTTTACGCATAAATAAAATCTACTTTATAGCATTGAAACGAAGTAATTTATGCCGCACAACTTAAGAAGAACGTATGGTAAAAAGTATTAGGAAGGGAAGCGCCTAACAACTGAATTTTCTCTTCTCTCCGGTTTCAATTTTATTTTGAGATGCCTAATTTCCTTCTAGGCTTTTCGTTAATTTTAAGAGAAGTTCATTCATCCAAAATGGGCTTTTTTAGTTCAATTCCAAGCAAAAAAAAAATAAAAATGAATCAGTTGGCCCAATACTGCATAAAAATTCCAAGCGTAACTCAAGCAAATTGTACGCCTTAACTAACCTGGTACGCCTTGTCTGGGAGCACACACTGCCACCCTTGAACCGGCCCTGTTTAGAGTAATAAACTAGTACTAGAAATTTTAGAGTTTGCATGTTGTCTTCAAGAGTCAAAGAAGTGTTTGTGCTACATCTATTCACGTTCGTTGCACGGTGTTATCGAAGTGTTGCGAAAAACATCCAGGTATTGTTGAATGTTGGAGACATATGCCGCTAAATCTGTAACAACATAATATACAGGGAATCAAATGTCTTAAGCAAAGAGATTACTCGCCTCAATAAACCCAAGTAAGTTTGTTTAAGTTTTGTGATTGATCATCTTTTCTACCCTTCTTTTCTTATTGGTATTATGAAACGTAATACATGTTACAAAGAGTTGTAACGGATCAGTGGATAATACATAAGTCGTATTATTGGAGAATCGGTAACGAAGACATTTATCCAACACATCATTTATTGAATGAAAAAGAAAAACTCATTGCTCAACAACAGGTGCCACTAGGTAACGGAGTGATCTTTACCTGAATCATAAATTCCGGTGAGGCTGGTGGTGTACCGTGGAAAAGCATTGCTAGCTAGGAATTTTCCAATGAGGTTAACTGCATATCATACGACGAGAGGAAACAGAAAATTCAGGTGAGACTAGTCTACTTCTCAAAAGTTAAACGCTGGTGATACCTTTAAGAGGCACTATTTTGTGTTACTCCAAAAGAAATTGTTAACAAACACATTAGGATTCAAACTTTTCTGGATTTTTCGTCTTTTATAAGAGGACAGCAAATCAATAACCAAGTGATCTAAAACTTACTTTGCACCAGCCTTGAAAGGCTTTCCGAAGATCTGGACATCTATGACTGTCCTTCAAGAAACGTATATTTATACCATGCCAACGAGAAACTCTGTTGACCTTGTGGGGTAAGATCTTTGATACTGCCCTCGCGATATTTTCTTCCACGGATTTTCTTCCATGTATGTAATAACATCCGTCGGACGTCAGAAGGATTTCCTCGTTTTCTATAACAGCAAAAAATCGTGTCGCTATGCAGCTAACATCAATGCAAACTTCCAAAGTACAATAACTTATTTAATTTTAAGAGTTAATTTGCATTACCTCCCCTGGCCAAGATCATAATTAGCGTTACCTCCCCTACAGAAATTAAATTAGTGAAACCTCCCCTCGTTACATTTTCCGACCAAAGCTGGTTATCCCAGATCAACATGACTTTGTACACGTGGATCAGCTTTTACACGTGGACTTTGACTGATCATAAGAATCACGTGTAGATCGTTACTTTGGTACCCTGTCTCATAAGAATGTAACGCTAATTATGATCTTGGCCAAGATCATAAGAATGAGACAGGGTACCAAAGTACAGATATCTTTTAGGATTAGAATTACTTAACTAGATTTTAATAAAGAAGGGAACTAGAATTTTGTTAGGAATTGGAAATTGTATATTTCCTATAAAAGGAGGAGGTGAGGTGCTCAATTAATTGTACTCTTGAATACTGAATTTTCTCTGTATATCTCCTGCATCTTTTAATCATCTTTTCTTCGTTTCACGCTTATGGGCATTCCAAGTCAGTTTAAAAGTCTAAAGATCACGTCGACACCGCCAACAAGCCCAAGAGTTATTCCAAATTCTGATACTACTAATCAGGAGATGCCGTCTTCAACGTCTGCGTCACAGTGGATTTATGAGACTGTGAAAGGTTCTCATGAGTTTAAGATTAAAGGATATTCTCTAGCAAAGGGAATAGGAGTTGGTGAGTCTATGACTAGTCGGGAATTCACGGTTGGTGGTTATGACTGGGTTGTAGAGTTTTATCCAGAAGGAGTTTCTGAATCTTGCGAGGAGTACATATCCTTGTTCCTTAGGTTAGTAAGCCCTAAAAAACAAGTTAGGGCATTGTGTGAACTTAAATTACTTGACCAAACCGGAAATGGGATTCATAGTATTCGTGCGCGTTCTATATCTCCAAAAACTTATAACTACGATGAGTCATGGTACGCACGTGGTTGTCCAATTCCTCCTATATATATGATTCTTGCATTACGTTGAATCCTTTGGTTGTTTTATGGCTAGTTTAAGCTGTTTATTACAAAGCCTCTTTGCATTGCATAAGAGATTTATTTAGGCATTTAAATTGTATTGCAAAGCCTATTTGCGTTGCATGAGCGATTTATTTGTCTAAGCACGCAGTAGAATGAAAATTAGGTTAGTTTTCTTTATCAAGACACTAAAATTGACGTTTCTATACCGACTTATTCCAGGGGATGGAAGGAGTATATGAAGAGGTCGGAGTTGGAGACATCAAGTTATCTTAAAAATGACTGTCTAAGCATTCACTGTACAGTTGAAGTAGTACAATCTCGTGTTGAAGAGGGGAAACATTATGCTATCCCTGTACCTCCATCAGATATGATTCAGAATCTCAAGGGTTTGCTGGAATCTGGAATTGGTTTTGATGTCACGTTTCAGGTTGGCAATGAATTCTTCAGAGCCCATAAGTTGATTCTTGCAGCTCTGTTCTCCCGTGTTTAGAGCTATGTTTTTTGGATCAGTGGGTAATCCTATTATGGAAACAGTAGCCATTGAAGAGTTTGATCCCTTTGCTTTTAAGGTAAGGATTTTGACAATTCTCTATTTTGTTGTCATGTTTTAGATTCAAAAAAAGAGTAGCATCCACTTTATACGTTATTTAATGATGTTTTTCAGGTCATGTTGCTGTTTCTGTACTCAGATGAATTACCCGAGACACATGAAATTTCTGATTCAGATTCTCTTTGCACTTCAACTATAGTAATGCAACATTTGTTAGCTGCAGCAGATCGTTTGATCTAGCTCGCTTAAGACTTATGTGTGAGGAAAAATTATGTGAAGGAATTACAGTAGATACGGTGGCAACAACACTGGCCCTAGCAGAACAACACCAATGCCTGCAACTGAAAACTTTTTGTCTGAACTTCGTAGGTAAAGCCAAAAATTTGGAAGGTAAGTGTTAAGTTTCATGTGGAATACCAAGTGTGTCTATTCATTTTCGGGTCAAAAAATTATTTTCTTACCAATTAAATGTTTTACATGTAGAGTTTATGAAATCTGATGGGTTTGCATATTTGGAGAAGAGTTGTCCCTCATTATTGATTGATCTTCTGAAGACTAGTGTAGTGGTGGATAAAAATATAGCCTAGTACTTGCAAGAAAGGAATATTGTCAAAAACAACAACAACAATGTACAACTGTGAGAGTAACTTTGTGTTTCTGCAACACCTGATTTATGACATGTTTAACTTTGTTTTTTAGTGATTTTTTGAGGTGTTTATTGCCTATGAGAGTGGTGAGTCATATCTTGAAATTAAGCAAGTCAGCTTTTGATAAATGGTAAGTATCTCAGGTAAATATGGGGAGGGAGAAAAGTGCACTTTATGATTATGACTAAGCAAAAGCACTCCTGACGTGTTTTGGACATTATAGTGCGCAAGAACTGTGAATTACATAGTATCTGGCGCTTTACAAAAGCACTCCTGACGTGTTTTCGACCACCTCGATAGTATGACTAGCATTATGTTTAATATACCAGCAAATCAAGCTTGGTTAGACTATATCCGAGCAAGAATGGAGGCTGCAGATTTGGAGAGGAAACCAGTTCAGGAGGAGGGGATATAAAAATAAAGAAATAGTACTCACATTCAACATACCGATGAAAAACGCATAAAGAAAGAAATAAACATGGCATCATAATACTCACATTCAACATTCAACAACTGAGACTTGAATCCTAATGATCCTCCATCCAAAGGATTCGCCTTCTGTTAGAGTTTAGGAAATGTAGTCTTTATTTCCTATTAAACATGTACTTTTCTGTTTATAGTTTGGGTCGTATTTTGGTTAGGTCTTGTACGTCAAGTCTACGGAAGGTGTATATTTTCCTGTATGTCAAGTCATGTCATCTCATATAAATACACAAATTGTTATTGGTTTTCTCTATTGAGAAACCGTTCATAACCTCAAGTTCTGTTTTGGTATCAGCAGGTCGCTCCTTACCGACCTGTTTAGGGTTTCCCTTTTTCAACTTTTTTTTTTTTTTTTTTTTTTTCCCTGTTCTCTTCCTTTCTTTCATCATGGCTACTGACTCTTCTACCCAGTCTTCTTCTCAATTTTCTTCCACCACGTCTTCTATGTCTTCTCAATCTTCAGATTATTTTTCTGCTCAATTTTTAGTATCTATGGATCCAGCGCCCTTTGAACGTCTTCATGGCGCTATTTCCATGAAGACGCTTAAGAGTATTGCGTTAGATAAAGCACGAGAGGGGGACGAGTGCCTAAGATGCTTTTTAGAAGACGTTCCTTTCTGGCATAGGCATGTGCCAGCTATATCTATACATTGTGTTAGCCAAGCTATAATAGCTAAAGCTAAAAATAACTAATCTCAATCGGCGTTATTTCCATTGATTGGATAAAGTCCAAGGAGAATATCGTGCAACCTTTGACGGAAGGTTTATCCAAAGAGATAGTTAGAAATGCATCGAGGGGAATGGGGCTTAAGCTCATAAATTAAACTTGCCATGAAGGATACCGCATGAAGGATAACTTTTAAGAAGTCTTAATGAGTTTTATAGTTTCAATTTAAGATTGAAGTGGGGTGTAGCAGGAATACTTTTATGGAAACTCACCTATCTGAATGAGGAAGTGGGGCCGCTTCCTATGAGAATATGAGCTTTGATTCTCTAGAGCATTCTGAGAAACAGGATATGTCCAGGGCCAAATTGGACAAAACGACACGAGCTTGGCAGCACCCTTGGAGATATCATCCGTGGTTGTTATCGCGAATTACATCAAGCGCTAGCAGTTCAAGACATAGTTCAATGTCTCTAGCAAGTAATTCTGTAATATCTCACTAAGCAAAGGTTCAAGACCTCATGGACACCTCTGCCTAAAATGGTATTTCCTGCGCTTTTTATGTGATTTTCGTTTTGATGGTTTTGGTATTACTGGAACTTAGGATCTAAGGGTCACTAAGGGTTCAATAGTTCATGCTTTTTCACTTTGGTGAAAGGAACCTTTAGTCTCACTTGTGAGGAACTAAAGATGAAAGCTCTCTATACTATATGATTTTAGAAATCCATAGTATGATCCTGGGGTCATCACACTGTTGTGTAAGGGAGATGACGTTGGAATGGCTAGTATGACATCAACATGCACGATCTGTCTGTCTGTTTAGTCAGTTCGGGTCGTGAGATTGGGTTGTTGATTTACCAAAATCTATCTATGGTTTCGTGTTTTATTGAGTTTTCATTCATGTGGGGGATTGTTGGAAAACGATTACTAAAAAATAATTTTTAAGGTTTTAATAAAATTATAATTTATTGTTTTCTTTTGTGAATGAATAAACTTATTAGTCCCACAGTGTGGAGTTTCCACGTTTTAGTTGTTTTAAGAGACTATATAAGCATTTTAGTCCCACATCGGGGAGTTTTTCTTCTTAAGTTGTATTTGTCAATTATATAAACAAAGTCACTACTTTTGTAAAATCTATGGAAAAGGGGTTGCTCCATATTTTAGAGGGACCCCTAAAGGAAAATATTTTATAGCCGTTTCTTAAGCGTTCGCGATTTTCGTTAACGGTTTTTTCGGAGTTGCCAAGATCAAGTTGAGCATCTACTACATATGCTAGTGGTAGGTGTAGTAGGGTGTTTTATCCTGGAGATATCCGTCCTGTGAGGGCTATAGCATCACTCTTGAGTGTATCCGGGCGCTAATGTCTTAAGGGCAACGTGTTGAACACGTGACTCACTCTGTTTTTCCAAAGTTTTGTCTTGTTTCTATTGCAGAGATTTGGGAAGCTCGTCCTTTTCATCAAATCGACCACTTCCACTATAAAGGAGCTAAGTATCAATAAATTTTGCTTATTTGATTTTTTCCTTGTTTTTGATTATTGCACCCAACATTGCGGACAACTGCGATTCATGGGGTTGTAATGTTGATATCTATACATTCGAATCAAAGTCATGGAAAAGCATTCAGGGCATACCATACCGTCTTAAATTCGCATGGCATCCTGGAGTGCTTTATAACGAAACTCTTCATTGGCTTGCGCATACCTTGAGTCATAACTCCTACGTACTGGTCTGTTTTGATACAATGAATGAGAGATTTAAGAAGCTGGCGCTACCAGAAGAACCGATCTCATATCCAAAAGAACCTTTACATGAACATAAGTTCAATGTAGATGTTGGTGTATTGGGTGGGTGCTTATGTTTAGTTTATTGGTTTTATTGTGTCCGCGTTGATGTATGGATAATGCAAGATTATGGAGTACGAGATTCTTGGACTAGAAGTTTCTCCATTACCCAGAAGAGTATAACTAGTAGCACGTATTTGGAGTTGATATGGAGTTTCAAGAACAACGACACTTTATGATGGTCAATCAAGGTTACGTTTTATACGATCCAAACAACAAAAGATACAAAATCTGACGTTTGATTCTCTTTTCCGTACTAGTAGATTGTTAACTATAGAACATAATTATATGGTTAGTTTGCGTAACTAATCAAGGTACAAACGTATAGCATCAATATTCTGCCTTTTGCTAACCTTTGTCACGATTGTTATTTGAATAGTTTGATTAATTATTATCTGGAAGCTTCTCTCTCTGGTATTCTATTTTTGCTCCGTTTGCATTGTTGTATCCAATTTGCAAATATGTATTAATTTTTTTTTTTTTTGATGCAAATTTGTTGAATCTCCTGCTTAAAATATCAAAGATAAATTAGGTTATACACCTTGTCGTGTTAGTTTGATACTTCATCTAGTTCCGACACCGCTATTCTTTACAAGGGTGTAAAATCGGTAAGTGAAGCGGCCTAGTAATGAAGCGACGTAGTGACGTGTTATATGCTACTTGGCCTTGGACATAAATGTGCGGTCCATTCAGAGTTGCAGGTACACAAAAGCATGCGCCTAATAGGATTTAAGCATGACAAGGGATGCGCGATTGGCATTAGCATGGGCTAGAGGAGTTTGGCACATGGCATCGGCATGTATACAGGGTTGCAAGCAAGATCTTCCATAAACATACTTGCATCATCGGGAAAATGATGCACAACCATGATGTCAGTACTTAGTTGATGCATCATTGGCGCGGCAAGGGCAGAAGCATGCGCCAAGCACATTTCCTTAGCGGTTACGAGTTGGTTACACGTATTGGCATGGCAAGGCCACCAAAAGCAGGTCTTTTTCAATTACCATTGGGTCATCTCTCTGGATAAATCTCGGGAAAAAAAATGTCAACTTAAAATCGTTCCATAGAATCAGGATTAGGAAAGGTCTAAAATGGGTTGCACGGCAAGGATACCCAAACTTATATAATACAAACCAAAAACTCTTGTGTTTTATAGGGATTTTGTTACCTCCCTATTAATCAGCAACCATATCAATCCGGATCTCGGAAGATGAATACCGAAAGGGGTGGAAGATTGTAAAATTATTTGATTGGAAGATTAAATCTGCCAAAGGAGCTCAAATTTCTCTCAAAATAATGGATCTTTATAACAATCTCAAGCTTATTTTCATCTACCAAGTCAATAGTTTTTCTCAAAATAATTATTCTTATTTTTAGAGCACAAAAAGTGGACGAATTATGGAAGTCAGGTTTGAGTTATGTGTTACGGTCCAACACCTATCTAAAGCAGTTTACTTATTTTATCTTACCTATATTTAGCATAGTTTGGTTTCCTTATTTAGTTCAAACTAGTTTTCTTTATTTGCAAGTTTCTGCAGCTATAAATACTGCTCGAGTCCTGTAATTGAGATACCAATCAATATAACAAACTCAGTTTATTAAAATTTCTACTCCAAAGCTGGTGGCTAACCCCCAATCAAAGGGTTTATCCGATTCTATTCTTTGTGCTAAGGTTATTTTCCAGAGTTAAAGGTCTAGAACCCTAACACCTGGATCAGAGCAGGTTTAGATCAAACCCTAAATTCCACACAAATTTTTTTTTTACAATGGGTCAAAATTATACAGAGAATATGAAAGTCGTAAGTGATGGCATCGCTGATATGTCTAAAAATCTCGATAATTTAATTACTGGTTTGGCTAAACAACTAGAAGAAACAGAGACGAGAAAGACCAAGGCCGTTGAAAACGTCAATTGAGAGAAAGAAGAACGCGTTGCCGTAAATCGAGATGATGAGAATAATAAAGTTCTCACCATTGCTACCAGTATCACCACAGCTTTGACTAACTTGTCCACCACTCTGTCAACAAGCATAGCCGTAGCTTTGTCTACTCATTTAACTCAAACTTTAACTACAGAGATTCCCAAATCATTGCAATCGTTTTTTCCTGATGGTATCCCTCAATCTATTACTAATAATGGTCATGGTACCCATCGTGGTGAAACTAATACAACTCCACCTCCACCTCCGCCTGCCAGAGCTAGTGTTATTAATCTTAAGTTTCCTTACTTTGACGGAGAAGATCCTGATGGTTGGATTTTTAACGCCGATAAATATTTCTCGGTGCATACAGCGGACGATGCTTTCAAGATTACTATTGCTGCTGCTAGTCTGAAAGGGGATGCTAATGTCTGGTATCATTGGAAACAAACCAAAGATACGATAGTTACATGGGCGGAATTTTGTTCGCATGTTCGTGCTCGATTTGCACCTGCCAAGTTCGTTGATGCTCGACTCGCCATTAGCACACTCAACCAAAAAGGTTCAGTACGAGAACATATTCCTGAGTTTGAGAGATTGCTAAATTTCGTGGATTTTCCAGAGGACTATTTGATTAGTTGCTTTATTCGTTCCCTAAAACCACATATTGGTTGTATGGTCAAATTGCTTGCGCCCCAATCCCTAGCCGAGGCTTTTACCAAAGCAATCCACCAAGAAGAAGCATATGCAGCTACTAGGTTTATACCTAGACAACCATATCGTCCTCCTCATGTCAGGCCTGATGTTAATATACAACCTACTCCTTACAATAAACCTACATTACCTCCGGGAGCAAGACGTCTATCACCAGCTGAACAACGGGAGAGAAGAGCTCAAGGTCTTTGTTTTAACTGTGATCAATTGTATACACCTACTCATGTTTGTGTGAACCCTAGATTAACCTTCTTGGATGTCGATGAGGAAGACGTTGATATTACTGCTGAAAAATTGGAAGAAACTATTTCCTTTGATACGGCTGCAGTTTCAGAATCAGAACCTAAGATTTCCTTAAATTCTCTTATGGGGTCTTCTTTTCCAAGAACGATGCGTATTATGGGTTTTATGAAGGGTCAGCCCCTCACATTATTGATCGACTCTGGTTCTACTCATAACTTCTTGCACCCCAACTTGGCTAGGCAATGTAGTTACACTCCACAGGTGAACAATAATTCATTATGCGTTACAGTAGGTGATGGTGGTCAAATGCAGACTAAAGGATCCTGTCATAGCATTTCATTCACGCTACAGAGTTATTCTTTTTCAGCTGATTTTCATCTGTTGGATATCAGTGGATGCGATGCGGTCTTGGGTGTTCATTGGCTACGCACATTAGGTCCTATTACATGGGATTTTTCTAAGCTTACTATGCAATTTCAACAACACGCCAAAGCGGTATTCTTACTGTGGCACTAATTCTGCTTCGATAAGCTTCTTGGATGCTACACCTATGCAACAGTTATTGAGCAAAGAAAGTTATGCAGTTTTTCTCCAGATTACTTCAGTTATGTCGTCAACTCCAAGTATACATCATTCACCTGAAATTCAACAGGTTTGTTACATGAGTTTTCTGATATATTCAAGACACCAACTTCTCTTCCTCCGCAGAGGATATATGATCATCGTATTCCACTAGTTTCGGATCTACTCCGCCAATGTGCGACCATATCGTTATCCTTATTTTCAGAAATCTGAGATCGAGAAAATTGTTGCTGAATTACAATTAGCTGGATTTGTTCGCCCAAGCTCTAGTCCGTTCTCTTCTCCAGTTTTGATGGTGCGCAAAAAGACGGTTCTTGGCGCATGTGTGTTGATTACCGTGCTTTGAACAAGCTTACAATCAAAGATCGATTTACAATACCGGTTGTGGATGAGTTACTTGATGAGTTGCATGGTGCAACTGTGTTTTCTAAATTGGATTTACGTTCGGGCTATCATCAAATACGATTACATGAATCTGACATTCCTAAGACAGCCTTTCGAACTCATGATGGCCATTATGAGTTCTTAGTTATGCCATTTGGCCTTTCCAATGCTCCATTACTTTTCAAAGCTTGATGAACCATATTTTCGAGACCACATTTGCGTAAGTTCGTGCTAGTCTTTTTTTGACGATATCTTAATATATAACAAGAATATGTCTGATCATTTAGTTCACTTGTCTTTGGTATTTGAAATCCTTCGTTCTAACCAATTATTTGTCAAGGAGTCTAAATGCCACTTTGCTCAGCCTTCAGTTGGTTATTTAGGCCATGTAATTTCTGAGAAGGGTGTTTCGGTTGAACAGGATAAGATAGAGTGTATCGTTTCATGGCCTATTCCCAGTACTATCAGAGAATTAACAGGATTCTTAGGCTTAGCAGGCTATTATAGAAAATTTGTGAAGGATTTTGGTAAGATCAGTGCTCTGTTAACTAAGCTGCTTAAAAGGACGCCTTGAATGGATGGATCAGTGCTCTTGATGCTTTTAAATTATTACAAATGCATTAACTACAACACCAGTTTTGATTCTTTCTGATTTCTCTAAGGAATTTTCAATTGAGTGTGATGCGTCTGGATTTGGATTGGGTGCTGTTTTATTACAATCGGGCAGGCTTATTGCTTATCACAGTAAACCGTTAGCTGAGAAGAACAGATCTCTATCGGTTTATGATAAAGAAATGCTGGATATTATATCTGCAATTCAGAAGTGGCGACATTACTTACTTGGGAGGAATTTCAAAATTTACACAGACCACAAGAGTCTAAAGTATTTTTTAGACCAAATTATCTTCTTTAGAGCAACAAAAGTGGTTATCTAAGCTCTTAGGTTATGATTATGAAATCATTTTTCGTCCAGAAAGGACAATGCTGCAGGCAGACGCTCTATCACGACAATCCAAATTACATTATAGTTTAAGCGCACCTATTTTTGGTGGAGTGACTGGATAGTGCAAGAGTGTCACACCCGACATTGAATACAAAGAACTCATTCAAAAGTTATTACAGATCCTGCTTAAACCAAATTTTTCTTATGTTGAAGGTGTGTTGCGTTACAAAAGGAAGAATTGTGGTAGTCTCAACTTCTTCTTGATACACAAAAATATTGGAAGAGTTTCATACTCACCCAATTGGTGGACATTCAGGATTTCTACGTACGTATAAACGTGTGCAACATAGTTTTTATTGGAAAGGGCTTAAGCAGTTCGTCAAAACTTTTGTTCTTCACTGTGACGTTTGCCAAAGAAGCAAATCTGAAGCTGTTTCACCTCCAGGCCTTTTAAGACCTTTGCCTATTCCTACAGATGTGTGGATAGATATATCTATGGATTTTATCGATGGATTTCCTTCATCCAACAGAAAAAACTCTATATTGGTGGTAGTTGATCGTTTGTCAAAGTACGCTCATTTTATACCTCTCACTCACCCGTATTCTGCTAGTTCTATTGCAGAAATTTTTGTGCGTGAAGTTGTCAGACTCCATGGTATGCCAAGAACTATAGTAAGTGATCGCGACCCAATCTTTATGAGCAATTTCTGGGAGGCGTACTTTACACTTCAGAACTCACAATTATGTCGCAGTTCAGCATCCCATCCTCAGTCAGATGGGCAAACCGAGGTAACTAATCGCACTTTGGAGTGTTATTTGAGATGTTTTGCTGGAGTTAAGCCAACTGATTGGATTAAATGGCTACCCTGGGCTGAATGGTGGTATAATACAAGCTTTCACTCGGCTATTCAAATGACTCCTTATGAAGCTTTGTATAGTCGCCCTCCGCCATCTATTACAGCTTATTTACCTGGTTCAACTTATGTGAATGATGTTGACTTAAATTTGAAGGCTCGTGATCATACTCTCAAGCTACTGAAATCCCATTTACATGATGCACAATCCAGAATGAAGAAATATGCTGATTCTCGTCGTACAGAACGTGAATTCTCAGTAAATGATTGGGTTTACTTAAGGTTACAACCCTACAGACAAACAACAGTGTCAACTCAATCTTTTTCTAAGCTATCTCCTAGATTTTATGGTCCTTTTCGCATCTTGGAAAAAATTGGTTCAGTTGCTTACAAATTAGATCTTCCTCCAACTAGTCGCATTCACCCAGTATTTCACGTGTCGCAGCTTAAACTTAAGTTGGGAACGACTACTTCTGTGGAACATATTTTGCCTGCAATCATCGATTACGATAAGTGGGAGCCTGATGTTATTTTGGACAGGATGATGTATAAGAAAGGTAATTGAGCTGCTACCAAATGGCTCATAAAATGGAAAAATCATGCGCCAGATGAAGCAACTTGGGAAGATGCAGCTGAATTCCTAGTCCGGTTTCCAAAATTTGAGGCTTGAGGACAAGCCTTCTTTCAAGCAGGGTGGGATGTTACGGTCCAACACCTATCTAAAGCAGTTTACTTATTTTATCTTACCTATATTTAGCATAGTTTGGTTTCCTTATTTAGTTCAAACTAGTTTTCTTTATTTGCAAGTTTCTGCAGCTATAAATCTTATTTCGAGTCACAGAATTGAGATACCAATCAATATAACAAACTCAGTTTATTAAAATTTCTACTCCAAAGCTGGTGGCTAACCCCCAATCAAAGGGTTTATCCGATTCTATTCTTTGTGCTAAGGTTATTTTCCAGAGTTAAAGGTCTAGAACCCTAACATTATGTAGTCACTCTTATAATCTTTGACAAAGATTTATTACCTCCAATATAAACCCTGCAAGAAAACAAACAACTATTAGTTTACAGAGATATCAAAAGAACGTGGAGATAAATACCATACTCCCTCCGTTTCTGGAAAAGAGATACTTTCAATTTTTCAATTTGGCCTATTTTTAAGCTAAATGAAAACGTGAAAGTATCTCTTTTCCAAAAAGAGATGGAGTATTTTATTGCATGATTTAATCCGCTTAAGAATGAGATTATGTATACATATAGTATACATCTCATCGGTAGTAGTTCATTGTACGTAGGATTTTAGGTGAAAGAAATTGGAGTTTGTGTTTTTGGCCAGTGATCAGCAGGGTAGGGAAAGAGCAGAGATGATATTGTGAAATTGGCATGGACGTACGCTGGGGATGACAACATGGGTTTGGATGTATAGAATGCATGATACATAAGAATAGAGAAATGGTATTGGCAGGCTTGGCAGCCATATATTAGGTGAGCGATAGCAAAATGTTTTGGAATTGAATTTAATGCTGCATTATTTTTCAACATTCAAACTAAACTATGCCGTGTTTTTTCATGGCCAATTAAATGAAAGCCACATCTTTTTCCATGTCTGGATCTATGTTGTAAAAGGCGTGCGCCTTTGGCGCTTAAGCTCCAAAGGCCCACTAGACGTTGGACCAGCGCCTAGGAAAAAAAGGCGCCAAGGCGAGGCGATACGACCAAATTTTTTTTTTTTTAATTTTTTTGGGCGCCTAGTGAGCGCTTAAGCCCTAGGCCAGGCCAGGCGATGGGCTTGGCACCTTGGCACCTCGCCTCGCCTAGCACCTTTTACAACATAGGTCTGGATAAATTAATATTCAATTTTATCATTCATTCTACCTGTGTACTCCTGTATGCATGCTTTGACTGAAAATGAGAAGCCGCTAGTTAACCGATGATCATTACTTGAATCCTGAAGTACCAAGTAAAAGGACTGCCAGCAAGAAGTTTTCTAAGCAGCAAACTAGATATTAACGATGAGGTGAAACAGAAAATTCAAGTGACACTAGTGTCCTTCTGAAATGTTGAAGATAATGGTGATAATTTTAAGAGCCACTTTTCCATTTTACTTCGAAAGAAACTATTAATAAAAACATCTAGCGTACAATCTTCTGAAAAGTCCTAAAGTACCAAGTAAAAGGAATGCCAGATAGGAGTTTTCTAATGTGGCAAACTGCATATTGAAGATGAGATGAAACAAAAAATTCAAGTGAGACTAGTGTGCTTCTGAAAAGTTGAAGTTACTGGTGATAATTCTAAGAGCCACTTTTCGATATTACTTACAAAGAAACTGTTAGTAAGAACATGTAGCATACAATCTTTTTGTTGTTGTTTTAGTTATCTTTCCTTTTCAAATGGTAGAGAGAGAGGAGGTGTTTTACCAAAGCTTCTTCTGCACCAGTTTTCATACGCTTTTAGAAGATCTGGACAAGCATTACCTTTCTTCAAGAAACATTCGAACCAGGCCATCAAGATATTCTGTTGATCTTCTAGTGTAAGTTCTAATGTTGTCCTCTCAATATTTTCTTCCACCACCTTTGGATCAAATGATTCAAGTTTTCGTAAGCTCGAGTAGTCATCAAGTAGTGGCTGAAACCATGTCTTTAACAATAGCTGTCGAGTGTCCTTTGGTGCAAGGATTTTCCCATTTCCTATACCAACTAACAACCGCGTTGTTATGCAGCTAACGAGATGACGACTGCGCTTATTATGGTTCTCGAATCTCTTGTGCAGGTTTGCAAGCTCCTGTTGGTTTGCCCACATCATGGCAAACTCCTCAGCGGCTTGCCTATCTACCAAAATATCAAGCAGCCACAGAAGGTTGTCGGCTTCTAGAGCTATAGCTGTATTCACGTAGTCGTATCCTAAAGCTTGCTTAAATAGATTCAACAGTGAATTTAAACATCTTTGGCATGAGGATAACATATATTTGTTGATTGCTGCAGATAAATTCACATCACTAAGAAGACTGTCGTGTTCTCTTATAAGTTTCAACACCAGTGATTTTCCCTGGTGCCGACCTTGTTTTCCATCGGTCTTAAGAACCACCTTCACCATGTTGGCAAGTATATCAATAAAGGGATCCGGTAGGACTGGTACATTTGAAGCTACATTGACCTTTTTCTCTTCCTCTGGATTGACCTTTTTCTCTTCATCAACCCACTGGACACACCCCGAGTACTCTGAACATGAATGTATGCACGTCTGGAAACCGAGTAGTTCAAGAATCTGCAAATCAAAATGTAAATGTAACAATTGCAGATATCTACTCAATGAGAGTTGTCAGTACATAGCAGTCACTAGGAGGAACACAATTACCATATGCATACAAAAGCAAATTCATCATAATACTCACATTCAGCAATTGAAACTTGAACCCTAATGCTCCTCCAGCCGAAGGAACCGGATTCATCAGAAACGGGCGAACTAAATATGCGATAACAACCACGCAATCCATAACTAAAGAGTACTGAAACTTATTAGAATTCCTATATCTTACGAAAACAATAAAGAATGAAAGAAACGTAATCAAAGCAGGAGTGGGTATCGATTGATAGATTCCTAACAATGGCATGATAGGACTCATCGCATATTTCAAAACCGGGAATTTGGAAAGCAGATTTAGTCGGTTTAAGAATGGGATGATGTATACAAATACTAGAATACATATCTCTGTAGTCGGAATTTTTGGAGTATTTTCTGAACTACTAGTATTTTTACATAAAACTGTTGCCATGCAGATCGTACTCTTTGATGTTGTTGAAGTAGATGATATGAAAAAGTTAGCGTTATATAGGGTTTTAGGTGAAAGAAATTGGAGTCTATGATTTTTGCCGGTGACTTGAAGGGGATTGGGACGAGAGTAAGAATCTCTTATCAGAGATGATATTGCGAGATTGGGATGGACATACTTAGGTGATGACATTAGGACTTTGGATTTTCTAAAGGTTTTCTGTTGATGGTAAGGATGGATAGCAGCAAGACGAACACAAGAAGAAGAAGCCATAGCTCTTGCGTTGCTGCCCTAATTTTTTGTATTATCTCATGTACAGAAATAAAGAGGCAGAGAGAGCAGAACAGCTTGCAAAGGAAACTAAAATCACTTAGGTAGTTAGGTTCCCCTGTTT
Source organism: Papaver armeniacum (assembly GCA_023531295.1). Taxonomy (NCBI): domain Eukaryota; kingdom Viridiplantae; phylum Streptophyta; class Magnoliopsida; order Ranunculales; family Papaveraceae; genus Papaver; species Papaver armeniacum. The sequence goes on along the minus strand of JAJJWW010010222.1, from coordinate 9,935 downwards.
TGTCAACTTAACTTAAATGCCCCCAGGAAGATTTTGTCCGTCAAAAAAAACTGCTAATGGGCTTTATAGAGGGGGTGTCAAGGGGTGAGCATTTGGCCCGTAATACGCAGATTTAACCGGGACTAACTGTCCATTTGCGGATGGATGTCCGGACCGTTCGTTAATGGGTTTATACACTAATGGTCTTTATAGACGGGTGTCAGCTTCTCTCACGTGGTAAAAGTCATAAAACCTTGTGAGTTAACCGATTGATCGTAAATTGCCAAAAGGTTTAGGGTTTGCACGGAAAGCATTTGTTTTCCATTACTCCTCTAGGGAGAGACGGGGGTGTGAACAAGTAGTATAGTCTCTAGTAGATTATATCCAAAACTTTGCAGCAATCGAAGAACAAGGAAGGATTCTCAAAAAGTTTCGTAACAACAATTAATGGATCCCGGGGATTTTGAGTTTTCTGCAGGTATGTAACCTACCCAAAATCCATTTATTTGAATCATGTTTTTATAACAGTGGCACCTAGAGCTATTTTGTATCGATTGATTCGCCCATTTGCATAACTCTTTTCTGTTCTGTGGATGGTAATCAGTTCTTTATCTTTTCATCATGCATGATTAATTGATTGAAATATGTATATTAGTGTTTGTACTGTGTATTTTATACACGGAAGGCCCGTAAATCAAGCCCGTGAAGGAAGATTCTAGAAGTTTCCTAAGGCTTGTTGCCCAAGTTGCTTGCACACCAAGTTTGTAATTGAATTAGGGTTCTGAAACACTATAAATATATGTATCCTAAACCCTAAGAAGAGGGGGGATTTTAGGTTAGCTAAACCGGAGAAAACTATTGTACCCGATAATCAATAAAATATTTCTCTGTTCCTCCGTAGATGTAGGCAACACTTGCCGAACCACGTTAAATCCGTGTCTTCTCTTTATTTTCAATTGTTTTCTAACCCTAATTTATCATGATAATCACCAAATCATCGTGTTTAGTGCCTAGAATTTATTTTGGGTACAAACATTGGCGCCGACTAAGGGGATACGAGTGAAAGAATCGTGTTCTTTCCATTGAGAAAAGTGTGATACAAAACAACAAAAATCATGTGCGAGATTCCATGCAAAATCAGCCAAAAAGAAAAAAATAGGGTTCTTATGTAACTGTTGCAAATTTGAAGAAACCGTTGCAAAGTTGAAGAAACTGTTACAAGGTTGAATAAACTATTGCGAAACAGTTGAAGTGAGCGTGGCGAAACAGCAGCAGAAAGCATCACAAAGGCGTAACAGTCATAATTGTTGCAGAAAACGTTGCCAAACCTTCTTCTTCATCACCCACGGTCATCCGGATCCACGACCATAGAATCGATTCGTAGGATCCTGGCCCACCTTCCGTACATCAGCGATCCAGTGCTTCTCATGCGCCGACTAATCGATGTACAATCATCGCCACGTCCACCGACACATCAGCAAGAATCGTCCGGTCACCGTTGCCACGTCACCGCCACATCATCAACACGGTCCATTAAGCGTTGTCGACATGTCAGTGCCCAGTCAGCAAATGGATTGCCCGTGTTGCCACGTCAGCACTGTTCGTGTGCCACGTCAGCGACAGTAACCTACTAAACAGATGCCACGTCAGCGTGTTGATCCAACAAGACGCCACGTATGCAACAGAAATGCGTGTTTCTGTAAAATCTTGTTTCGTTGATAGCTTCTTCGTTATAAGTCCGAATTGAGTGATTTTTGGCTCGTTAGAATCGTATTTCAATTCCCTACAACGTGGAAGAAAAAAAATCCAGTGTTCGAGAAACTTTGATGTGCACTTGAAAGCAAAGCAACATGATCGACTTCGAGGTTCGTGGATAGCGACATGATCGGGTTCGAGGTTCGTGGATGGCGACATGATCGAGAGTTCGAGATAAGGATTGCTTAGACCCTTCAATATTTAGCCTTGCATCACATCGCAAGCACCTAAAGCCTCACCTTGCACGTGAGCACTTAAGTCTTGCTCTTATTGCAAGCATAAAATCTCGTCTTGCACGCGAGTATGAAAGACTTGCACCTTGGAAAGCACAAAGTCTCGTCTTAGCCACGAGGCCAATGCCCGATATTGGTCCAAAGACTCGTACTCAACACAAGCAATACAACCAGCTTGCCCGAGCAATGGCGCTACAACCTTGTTACGTTGCGAGCAAAAAGCCTTGCCCGGCCGCAAGCACATTACATTTCACTCAAGACTCGGACCGGCTCTCGAGCATCACAAGTCCACCACGTGGCAAAAAAGTCTCGCCTAGCACGTGAGCATTTTTTTGTTGTTATTTTTTGCGGTAATTACAGTTGGGGGCGTTTTCGCAATGTCTCTACAAATGCTTGGGGGCGAGTTACGTCATCAACGGTCGACGCAGCAGGAAAAAACAAACTTCTTAACCCCCAACAAGTTGGAGGTTAAGAGGGGGCGATGTTTGTAACGTGTATTTTATACACGGAAGGCCCATAAATCAAGCCCGTGAAGGAAGATTCTAGAAGTTTCCGGAAGGCTTGTTGCCCAAGTTGCTTGCACATCAAGTTTGTACCAGAATTAGGGTTACATAAACACTATAAATATATGTATCCTAAACCCTAAGAAGAGGGGGATTTTAGGTTAGCTAAACCGGAGAAAACTATTGTACCTGATAATCCATAAAATATTTCTCTGTTCCTCCGTGGATGTAGGCAACACTTGCCGAACCACGTTAAATCCGTGTCTTCTCTTTATTTTCAATTGTTTTCTAACCCTATTTATCATGATAATCACCAAATCATCGTGTTTAGTGCCTAGAATTTATTTTCGGGTAAAACAATTAGATTTTGATTATCTATATATGTATGCATTGGGAGTTTTTGTATCCCGAGTTTGATGTATGCAGTGCCATGATTTCGTTGTGATGATTTGATGTATATTATTTTCAAATATGATGTCTCTGATTTTTCATTGTTTTTGTGCTGTGTATAGTGTGACTCATGATCTTTATGCGTTTCTTGTTTGCTATGCCATGATCGATGTATCTATGTGGTTTGCTCCATGACTGAAGAATCATCCTGCTATGGATCTGTATGATAATTAATCATATGTTTTTGTTATAAACGTGTAATTATGCCAAGAATATCTAGGGTGAATCTCATTTATTACTGGGATGCCCTTGTGTCTAGCCCTATAAATAGAGGCTTTAATGTTTGTCTATGACACTAATGAATAAGATTTATCTCTACTTCTTCTCCCTATTTTCTATCTCCTTCCCTTTTTACAAGACGTTATCAGCACGACGCTCTACCAACCGATCTATGCAAAAGGAGAAGATTTTCTACATCTATATCTAACCTTTTCTTTTCTTTCCTTTTGGATTGATTAATTATTTTCTTCTTATTTAATTTTTTTAAAGGATTCTAATACGGCTTTAATGGCTTTGATATAGTATAGGGTGTTGAAAGTTGATAAGCTATGCACGTGATTTGGTTTAGGAGCAGCAGTTTACCACAATCTCAATTAACGTGGTAACATATCAATGATACTGTATTATTTACCTGCTTTTCAACTCCAAGTTTATTATTATAATTTTTTTTCATATGAATCTTAACTAGACATGATCTATATTTATTTGTTTTGGGTGATCAATTTTGCAAAATAAAATTGATTTTCCTTTCTTTTCTAACTTTTCTATTATAGAGAAAGAGCAAAAAGTAAAATCCATCAAAAGATGGTTTATAGTTTCTATCTTGTTAAAAGAAAACTATAATCACCAAAAACTGGTGTCGTCGCGGATTTGATTTACCTTTATGGTATTTATTACATGCATGGTTGAAAAACCTAAGGCCAATTAAATTTGGTATCCTTGTTCTCTATACAAGGATCATGTGATTTTTTTCATATGGTTTCTATTTTTCTTTTTACAAGAAACTATCCGTCAACCACAAAGTGGATTTTTCCTATGCGATAGCTAAAACGACTATTTTTTTCTTCTTTTGTCAATACAATTTTGGTAAATCGTAGAAACTAATCGATGTTGGTTTTATCCATCGCTTCTTTAAGATGAGAGAAAATATATTGGCATTTTTTCTAAATTTTGCCAATATGGTGTGATTTCGAAAACGAACTTGCACCATCAAATATGGTTTTATTAAATAATAAACCATTGACTTTTATTTCTCTAAGAAAACCATTTAACAACCACAAAGTGGATTTTCTCTAAAAATCATAAAGATGATGATTTCTATATTTTCTCAAAGAAATCATTTAGCCAATTAAGTTTGGTTTTTCCCTATCGATCTTAAAGGGATGTCGCTATAAAATATCGTTATTATTACAAATACCAGTAAAACGAGGAATTGCTGCATTCCTTAGGGATATTGAGCAATTATTGTTTCCACATGATAATCTCCAAAATTCGGATTATTCCACTTGTTGGAACACCGAAAGATACATAAGATCAAAGGGTGCACCCGGCTTGGAAGCTTATATATCATTAGTCCTTGTAGTGACTAAATATTGATCTTAAAATTTAGTTTTCTTTTGGAAAATAAAGTGTCAACAATCTCAATCCAAATCTTTATCTCGTTGGATCGTTGGCCTTAGAGTTCACGCAATTATATGGAGATTTATTTACATCTTTTATATGTTTTTGGTTGTAGCCAATAAAATCCTTGGTTGATGATTAATTTTGTATGTCAAGAAGACTACAATTTTATTTTATTTTTAGGACAATTTCTTTTATGACTCTTTAAATCAGTATCTACTGTCCAATCTGGAGTTGTTTATAATCCAGAAATTATTATGAGTATATGTTCTCGAATTAATCGGATAATACTCTACTAAACTTGTTTTCGTAAATGAGATGAAAATATTTCTGCCATAATCAAGGGAAGAATATACACTACCAAATGTTGGTATTAATTAACTTCAAAGTTATATATGTTTCTCCCATGTTGATCAAATCGAAAAAGGCTGTCATTTACTAGGCGTGAAAATATTTCATCTATTTTTTATTAAAGCTTATGACGTTTGAAAAGGCAAACTCAATCACATCTAGCAAGCATGTAGCATTTTTATATAGGCTACAGAGTCTATCATAATACGATTCACATTCTAAAAATTCATATCTCTTTATTTGAATAGTATGAGATTATCACGCCCGTGGGCACTGGTACCAGTAAATTTTGAATTTTTCAAAGTATGCATACACTGGAAGTTTTGTGAGATCATGAAAAGCTAAATATGGTCGAATATTCATTTATAGTAACTACTGCAATAACAAATCATGGTGGTTGTTAACCCCTCTGCAGAATAATATCGACATATGTGATTGGTTGTCATTCAATCCAAATTAGATTGGATTATTTTAATTTCTCAAGTGACATAATATAAGGATCCTAACTAGACTCGACACCTTGAAAGTGCCATGCCTGAAATTTACAAGTTGGTGTTAGTCATATTACGTATTAAGAGAGAAAAGGAAATCGTTTTGAGAGCGATTACGGGTTATATGTTCAAACCCTAGGATTGATTCAATAATGTTTTGTTCTCCATGTATGGTGCATTTGGCGTGGTAGTCCTTGAAAGACTTATATTGCATTTACACAAGAATTGTGATTGGGAACATATTCAAATTTGTAATCCTTGTAGGATTCAATTTATTTTCAGACAGCCACCTGACTCGATTATGTTAGGTTTTAACAATCCTTTATGTGTTTTTAGAAATTTGGTACAAAATCAAAAATCCGTATTAATTAGTTGATGTTATCAACTTTACAGGTCTCTTAAAGAGTCCTTAAAAACACTAAAATCCACGTTTAAGTAGCATAATTTTCTTATTTTCCTTTTTCTTAAATCTGCAGTTTCAGAATTATGCTTGCACAACACTTGTCTATTAAATAGACTAGAGTTATTATTTTGATGCTTATGTTTTTTTTGAAAAACTCATGTAGTTGAGTTAGCATCCATATTTACGTCAAAAGTTGTACTCTTTTCCCTTTGTTTCAGGTTTTGTCCCATGTGGTTTTCCTGACAAGGTTTTAATGAGGCAACATCTTGTTTACGTTTAATTAACATTCAAAATGTTGATATTGTGCTCTTTTTCCTTCGTCCATATATTTTTTCCCGTTGGGTTTTTAATGGCAAGGTTTTAGTGAGGCAAATTAATTCAACATGGTAGTCATCCAAGGGGAGTTGTATAAATTTTGGTTGTTTAGTGGATGCCCACATTTGCCAAATCAACTTAATTAATCATCTCCTAAGAATTTGGATTTCCTTCTAACAAATACGATTTTTGTTCACGTATGATAAGGTATTCATATCTTGGCACTTTGTTGAAGAAACTAAATCAACTATTTCTGCAAATCATCTCCAAGAAATCAGCAATCCAAGACACAAGTACTTAATGTATTTGAAAAAAGCATGAAGACTCGAGAACACTACTATTAGAAGACTAACACAAAAGAAGACTTCATCAACTGGCAGATTTCTCACGAAAGCATTACTATCTCTAGCATTCAAGAAATCCGTTCATCAAAATTGGAAAGTGTCGATCAAGATTTGCAAGCCAAGATTTAAGTGAAGTACTTATTAGGGGGAGCATCATAGTAAGATGTATTTTATGGACTATCACGTTGTACTCTTTTTCCTTCGTCAAGGTTTTGTCCCACTGGGTTTTCCTTGTCAAGGTTTTAATGAGGAAACATATGCATGTCCATCTCCGTTATAGGTTTACTCACAAATGTTATTTTCCCTTCAATCAGGTTTTGTCCTTTTGGAATTTCCTGACAAGGTTTTAACAAGCCAATTAGCTTAAACACAATGTCATCAGGGGGAGTGTTATAAACGTGTAATTATGTTAAGAATATCTAGGGTGAATCTCATTTATTACTGGGATGCCCTTGTGTCTAGCCCTATAAATAGAGGCTTTAATGTTTGTTTCGGCTGATAGCCCATGTAGGACTATAAGTTGGGCATCCAAGCCAACCAGTGATGGCTTGGATGCCCAACTTATAGTCCTACATGGCTATCGGCCCGAAACAAACATTAAAGCCTCTATTTATACGGCTAGACACAAGGAGCATCCCAAATAAAACGAGATTCACCCTAGATATTCTTAACATAATTACACGTTTATAACACTCTCCCTGATGACATTGTGTTTAAGCTCTATAAATAGAGGCTTTAATGTTTGTCTATGACACTAATGAATAAGATTTCTCTCTACTTCTTCTCCCTATTTTCTATCTCCTTCCCTTTTTACAAGAGTTTTCACATTTTTCTGGAACTCATGTCATTACGTATCACCGGAGTCGAACATTGAAATCTAAGCGGGCTTTGTGTCCGTGATGGGCTTAGTGTCCAGTACTTAGAAAATGAGGTTATATATTCGTTATAACAAACCCATAGCTCGGTCTGCATTCACTTGGCATATTTTCAAAAACAAATATGTACTGTTTGTTTGATTATTTTGATGCTAGTATATTTCATCGGCTGAAATCATGTTGTAGTGAGTACCTAGCAAAGTTTTAATTAATGGTTATGTATATCTTGCATCATAATTAAATAATCACTAGCATGGCATTTCTAGATGTCTTAGGTACCATGATCATTCACATGAAATGTGCCGTATGTAATGGATGTACAATATGCTTGATAAGATTTTTGTTGTGATCATACGTTGTATTTTTTTCGAGTTTTGTACTTTAGACGATACTATTCCAAATTAATTGATAGTTGTGCTTTGAAGTACATATTTGGGTGATGATTATGAGCCTTGCGAAATTTTCGATCCTAAATTTATATTTTAATATAATTTTTTATTAATTATATTTTGAGACAATATTTCGAATGTACACATAATAATAATGTCAATATTTTTGCAATAAACTTATAGAAATGGCCACGAAGAATATGACTGTTGATTGCACTAAGGGTGACAAATTAGATGGGAAGAACTATGACATGTGGCATCGGAAAATTCAGTACTTATTGAATTCTGAAGATCAATTGGAACTGTTGACAAATGGAATGGTCCGACCTCAAGAAAGTAATTCCGCCAAGCCCGTCGTGGAATTTGAAGCCTACGATGCTTGGTTTAAGAAGATCGTTAGGCACGCTATACTATGTTGAGTAGCATGCATGATGATCTTTTTGGAGAATATGAGGGTTTTCTTACTGCCAAGCAGCAGTGGGATTAGCTGAAATTTGACTTTGGTGGTACATGCACTACTAAACTCCGCAGCTTAGTGCTAGAATTTGAGGTTTGCAGAAAAGATCTCAAGCATTAAGTGACTAAACATATTAGAGTTATGTCATTTATGATTCGTGATTTTAGATCATCTGGTAATCTTCTTACTGATGAACAACAAGTTTTTAGCTGTAATAAGGTCGTTTCCAGATTCTTGGGTGTATATGAAACAAATTTTGACTCATAATGAAAGCATCAAGAATTTTTCTGATATCACTCGACACGTTGAGCGGAAATTGAGAGACACATCACTAGTGGAAAATGGATTTTTAACCACTTCTAGGCTTTACAAAAACGACTCCCCTGAGCTTGTATTAACTAGACGAGCTCTGCCACGCTTGTAATTTTAATAAAAAATAAACTTGTTTCAGCCACAGTCGTTATATTGGGGGATATTTTTGTAAATAACTAGTACTCTCTAATAGAGTATAAGAACTACTGTTGGAGAAACTAGCTTCTGTGGCCCCGGTTTCATGCGATAATACCCTCACCTACCTTATCTCTTCAGTTTAGTATCTCGATCTCGTTCATTCACAAAAGTTCATTCACGAGCGTCCCTTCTTCTTCCCACGAGAAATATCCCGTTCTTCATTTTTTATCATCACAAATCATAAACTCTTTTGTTTTATCAGCAGTTCAATTTTAACAAAGTTTATCATTATTTTGTTCTCATCATCAAATTCAGCAAAACCTCGAAGAACCCTAGAATAAAAATCCAGTTTTTTCTTATTAATTAAGTTCAAAATCAAAGTTAGAAATCAAAGACAAATTTCTATTCTAGAAGTTTACTGTCACAAATCATAGCTTCATTAAAACCCTATCACAAAATCAGAACGCTTGTATCAACAGAAATCAAACGTTGTAACCTTGGATCCTGTTTTTTTGCTCAAATCATCAGGGTAAATCAATCTTGTTTTTGTTTGATTTGATAAAAAATTTGTGTTATTATCTTGATTTAATTTCACTTTATTTTCTCTCATTTTTGTTTTTGCAGTAAGGTGTTTCCTTTTCTTTTTTTTTCCTAAACTCATCAAGCAGTCAAGTGGGTTGAAAACTTTTTTTTCCTATCATTTATGTATTGGTTTCCACGATGATGCTTTGTTTCAACTTAGCTTGAACTACGTTGGCTTGATCCCACTCGGGTACGTAGGCAGTCTCTTAGGTGATGCAGCCACTCCAATTTTAAAACCTTTTTATTCTTTATTTTGGTTTTTTAAAATAAGGGGAGAATGTTGGATATTTTCAACAAACCCTTGAATTGAAGGCATTTAGGCAGCTTCCGGGGTTCGACCAATGGACGCATTGAAGGAAGAGGCGCGCCTTTTCACTCTGAAAAGATGTCTGTGGAGATGAAGAGTCATCTCCAAAGGGTGTGATTTCCTATTTAAATAGGAGACTTGTTTTCATTCAATATATCTCTCAACTCTCTCTGTTTTCTTCCTTACAAGCATTATCAGAAACAAAACCAGTGTGTTCTTGGTTGGATCAAGGTCGTACAAGCTTTGAATCCAACACTGTTGTGGGGCTTCAAGTCTCCTGGCGGCGATATTCAATTGACCTGTTCGTACTCGCCAATTCAATTGGGAAAGGGTCGAATAATTGTCGAAAAGAATCTTTCAAAAGAGCCTTGAACCCTAATACAACATTCTTTTCTTCACCCTATTTTTGCTCGCCAATTTTTTTCCAACAA